>JAXQQM020081326.1:0-166221 GCA_034641835.2 Pinus albicaulis | reverse complement strand
CTGCTGCAGCCTGCGCTAGTCCATACATATGCTTTCCTGTGCAGAAAAGAAATACAGTCAAAATTTAATAATGTAGAAAAGTGTGGTTCAAATAATAACAACTGTTTGTGCAAAGCTCACCAAGATTCTACAATTGTTTATTCCATTCCATTTGCATCGACTGAACACCTTCCTTCATGTTGTGTAGCATCGATTCCAGTTCTTGCTGATTTTATGGAAAAATCAGAACAATCTCTATGTTTGAATCACAATGTCACACACTCTTGTAAGATTTAAATACTTACTCCAATTCCCCTTTGTTGGAGATCAAAACATGTTCGCAGATTTGGAATAGTTTTTTCATCCTCATCTGCATCACTTGACCTATTATAGAAGCAGTCCTCATGTTGTCCTCGTCTAACACCATAAATTTCCTCTTTTCCCTCATCTTCACTGACATCAACCTTTAGATTGAATTTTCAGTCTCAGATGTTAATTAAAAATAGACATCTATTACAAGTATTTAGTGATGAACAAAACAATATTGCAGCTCAAGCTCAGCTCTATACTTATCAAAGTCCATTTCAGTAAACATCTGTAGTCAGATTCATTTCAGGAATTGAATTTTAGCTTTTCTATAGAATAAGTGTTAACATTTTATGTATTCGTAGATAATTATATCCTAGCCACTTGAAACTAAATTAACTTTTACATATGTTGTAGTAAGGATTCTGAGCAAACCTTGGGCTCTCTTGAAGTTGTTGTTAATGCTGCCAAATTTTTTGACTTTGGGAAAGACTTTCCATCCCCATTAACAACAAGGTCCTGTACTACCTTCTTCAATTGCAGGCCACAATAACACAGCAGATGAGAATTCACTTATTAAGTTATTTTTCATCTATTTCTATGCATTTCCAAAGAGCCTCTCTTGTTAAATTTTCACATAGAGAAAAAGAATTGATGTGAAAGCATGATATTGTCGATTTAGTAATAAGAACCACCTGCTCTATGCTAGAATTCAACTAGTTCCATCTTCACAGAAGCTTTTTCCTCTAAAAATCCTTTACCTGATTAGCGAATATGGTCATTAGAATAACCTGGCCCTTTAGCCCCTTGACTCCTATGGTCTAGGTTAGGTAATTTTTAAAATCATGTTAAATCACTCATCAAATGAATTAGGTTCTTTTCTGTTTTTTATATGCAGACAATTTTCCAATTTAACCAAGGATTTCAGGTGTGCTCAGTATTTCCTTTTTCCAACTGAAAAAGATATAATAATGAGCCAGCACAGGACAAAGTTAGGTTGTAAAATGAAAGATTCCTAGAGCAACACCATAAAATGTAAGAAAGGTATAATGATGAGTCAAAACAGGATAAGGTTATGTTATAAAATGCAAGAATCCTTGAGTTACACTACAAAAACTTGTCACCAGTCCGTTACAACACCCTCCAAAACTGAGGTGTAATCATAGAACCCAGAAGCATACAAGCTAAACATGTAAAATTATCATTTGAGAAAATCAGATTTCCCTGATCAGTGAAAAAGATAGGACATGGTGAAACAATTGTAGGTGCTTGCTATAATTCATGACATTGTTGACCATCTTTTCTTATAGCGTACAAGAACAGTCAGGGTCTTCTTTTCAAGTTTGCAGGCTGTTGGGCAGTTGGTGCTAAACTTAGGATCTTGAAAATTACAAAATTTTGGTTTGACATTAACAGATTTTGATATGAATATTTTCTAGAGTAAAATGTAACTGCAGATGAACTTTTCATTTTCCTCTTCTGGGATATTGGTGTGTTCTCTATATGGATTACTTCATAGAGTGTATTTGTATAGCAATTTATTGAAGGTGGTTGTATGACATCTTTTAAAGTTGTTAGAAGGCAGTTTTGGACCAGCTTTAAAACAGTCTTGTGTCAGCAATTGAAAGTTTTTTTAAAAAAACCTTTAAATACCCCTTTCTATCACATTGAAAACCTTTTGATGATGGATTTAGAGCAGGTTTGAATATTTAGTTTCCACATTTATTTGAATCATTTGAAGAGCTAGAGCAATCTCCTTGGAGCGACTATTGAAGGATCTTCGATACCATCATTACTATTCCATTATTCTGGGAAAATTATATTAGTGTTCCTTTATGTTAGTGTATCTTTCTTTTAAATTTTAACCTCCTATTACATTCTTTGAAAGATATATAGGAACTAAAATTTCCATATATTTCACTTAATTATTGTTTTCCCCACTCCCCGGCGTTACTTTGCACCTCTCGGTGCAAATGCTAGTTACATAGTCATTACAAGGAAGACCTACCTAGTTACACTCTTCAACATTATAACTATATATAATTTTGATGTTTCTAGGTTGGAGATTGTACTATTTTCATTGGAGGATGCTACTATTGATGCGTACAAGGCTTTTGAGCTACTTGGTAGGATTCTCGCAAAATTGGTTGCTAAAGGGATATTCTTTATTCAAGATATAACAAGGGAAATCAAGGATGGAGGTACATAGCCAAGAAGCTTATTAGAAACGAGGGGATTTTGAGGTATTTCTCCAGAAGAAAATTTCAAGGTAGTTTGCTCACAATTTTAATGCCTGATCAATTTTGTGGTTTATTTGTGATCTCTCATGTTGACTAGTGAATGGTTGGTTAGTTTTTAGCTCGTGCTCACATTTGTTGGTTCCTAAAGCTTGAGCACTTTATAACAAAAATAGGCAAAGTCAAACAACACAAATGGTCTACTAGCTCTCTTTTCATTTGCTAATATTATAATGAAGTTTTATTAAAGGCATTGTTTTTTTGTTTATTTTGGTTAGAAAAGGGTTTGCTCTTGGTTTTATGTGATTTTCAATTTATCGTATGTAGCGTGTTGAGAAATGGGAAATAATAACGTGACATTTATTTTGCAGAAATTGATGTTGAAGGAAAATTGCTTTGACATTGTTGATGTTAAGGTATATGTTGTATAAACTATTTATAGTCTAATTTATATCATATTCTAGTGTTCATTGTTTTTCATTTCTTACAGTGCATTGTATTTTATTTTGTTTTCAGAAAATGAAATCAGTATTGATGGTAAAAAGCATGAATTGAAAAAAGAGAAGAGCAATAACATTGGAGCGACAAATGCAAAAAAAGAGAGGAGAACTGGTTTGGCGATACCCTTAGAACCAATATCTCACATAATACACACATTTAAAGACGGATGATCAAGTCTTCAGAGTTGGTGAATTCACCTGTAATTCCTTGACAACACAACGATAATGTTTTGAAGTGATGAAACATCATTTCATGTGTAAATTGTAGTCCAACTATTATAAAGTTGGAAACTCATATTGTAATATTTTAACATTTCATATAATATAATTTATGTGGTTGAAATTATTTATACTTGCATTTGATGTTGTTTAGTATTGTAATTAAAATATGCGACTTTGTGTTTTCATATTAGATGAACATGCACATTATATGACATTTTTTAAATCATACAAATTAATTTATGTCGATTACTAATGAACACAAATAAAATGAATATGCGACTAAATTAGTCATTTAGAATGATTATTAATGAAATGCATATAAACTACTAAATTAGTCATTTATATAATGAATAAATGGCTATTGCAAATGATAAATTTGTGACTACAAATGATGACTAAATTTTGCATATATACGACTATTAGTAGCTAATTTACAGTATCTTATAACATGACTAAAATTTAGTCACATTTCTTTGGTCATTAATTGGTTTCAAACAATGACTAAAATTTGGATATATATGACTATTAGTAGCTAATTTACAGTATCTTATAACACGACTAACATGTTGGTCATAGTTCTTTGGTCATTAATTGGTTTTCTTGGGTGATCATATAGTAATATATTTTGTTGTGTATTTGGTCATTAATTGTGACATTTAATGACCAAATCAAAGACCATATCAATGACTAAATGAATGACTAAATCAGTGACCAAATGAATGACTAAATGAATGACTAAATCAGTGACAAAATGAAAGACCAAATGAATGACTAAATCAGTGACAAAATGAAAGACTAAATGAATGACTAAATTAGTGACCAAATCAATGACTAAATCAATGACCAAATATACAACTAGATAACAAAATTGAGATAACCAATTAATGACTAAGCTAAAAACGACCAAAAGTTGGTCGCGTTATAAGATACTGTAAATTAGCTACTATTGGTCACCGATCGAAAAATAGTCGTTTATATGCGAATTTTAGTCATTTTTTTAGTAAAAAATTAGCCATTTTGTACTAGTGTTACCTTTGAACCTTCCAATGTCAAGTTGTAGCTTCTTTACAAAATTTATCTCATCTTTGTCTGAAACATACCCTGATCCTTCTTGTTCTTCTACCTCCTTTCCTTTTGCAGCAGCCCTGAAGACAACTTCTTTGACTTCAGATGGACCTCCTTTTCTCATTTCAGAAGCAGTTAGAATCCCATGATGTTGAACAGCATTAAGAGTTTGTAGATCCTGCTTCTCTTCAATGGTAGACACTTTTGATTCAAATTTGGGAGTTAGAGATCTTAAGACCTTTTCTACCAATAGTAGTGTCAGATATAGTTTCACCTAGATTTCTCATACGATTTACAATGTCATCTAGACGTAAAAAGAAATTGGAAATGCTTTCTTCATTGTGCATTCTGATTTTTTCATATTGAATTCTAAGAGTTTAGAGTTTAGCACTTTTTACATTGGCATCACCTCCATAACATAGAATGATTTTGTCCCATATCTCCTTTGTTGTATTCAACTACATAACTTTGACAAATTCTAATTCATTAAAATTTCCCAATAATGCATTAACCACCTTTTCATTGGTTTCATAGTTCTTTCTTGTTGCTGCATCTATTGGAACGAAAGTTGGATATTGATAGCCTCCTTCAACTATAGCCCATACATCTGCTCCAAGAGACTGAATACAGGATCTTGTCCTTGTCTTGCAGAAGATTAAGTTGTTTCTGTTGAAGAGAGGAGGCCTGATAGATGTTGTCCCATCTTGATTGCTCATCTTGTCTGATCCTCCTTCTAGTGATTAAGCTTCTTCAGAAGGACCTACTCTGATACCAATTGTTGGGAAAAATACTTCGGGGGTGGGGGGTGAATTAGTATTTAGATCTTACTGATATATTTTGACCTTTTATTTACTAAATTCCATACATTTCATTGATGAACCCAAATCGTGTATGCACGCTTTTATGTCCAAAGAACCTAGTGTATACTGATATAATTTTATTGTTAGAAAAATTTCCAGAAATAATATTTAACTCAGTTTATCAGTCATTCATCTGTTAGTTAACCAGTAAATATGAACAGTAACAGTAGAATAAATCATCACAAAAGAGAAATACACATGAACACCAAGATTTAAGGTGGAAACCCAATTCGGGAGAAAACCACCGCTGATGTCATCTCTCTCTTCAATATTTATTATATGGAAAAATTCTTACAATATTGTACTAATGTAGACTCATATCAGTACGCAGACATCTACCTCTAGAAGGTTGCAACCTTTTCTTAGTTTCTATCTGCAATTGGAAGGGAGATACAACCCCCTGATGAGAACACTAGTTTCTATTGGTAAGAAGCTTCTACTTTCCTCAGAATCATTGCAGACCACGTTTCATCAATTTTCATACTAGATTCCACAAATTCTACACAACTCATAATATGATCATCAATAATATAATTAACCAAAACTTCAATCATAATAGTGAGAAAACTATAACTATAACATAGTAATAAACCCAGACTTCAAAATCAGTATGAAGAATCAGACTCAACCGTGAACATTCATTATCTTAAAATGCATATGCTATTTTGCTTCACTGAACCCGCGTGTATACATGCTTTACTTAACACCAACCTGCGTATAGATTTGTGAATACTGTTTTTCAGAATATATTTAGTCTTAGATTTATATTTGAGGCTTTGAGTTCGATATATTTTCAGAATTGCAGAAGCCTTGATTAGTCAGTCATCATAAGTCATATTTTCTCACTCATTGACCAGATTTGTACATAATCAACTTAGCAGCATATACAAAAATCAAGAAAAAATTTTCTATATGAAGACTTCATCAACAGACAACAAAAATATAGCAACAATAACAGAAAACCTCTGCAATAAGCTTCAAAAAACCCTAACTTCCATACGTGCATTTTTTGAAGCAAACTAACGTATATATGCGCTTTTACTGAGACGAACTAGCGTATAGATCTGTAAGTATTAATTCAGCGGAATGTTTTCATATCTATAGAAATTACCCAGATTTCTTCACTCCACTTCAACAAACATGCACCAGGTCTCAGATCTAATCATCTCTTTAATGGATCATGCAAGAACATAGTCATTTCAGTTCTAGAGATATTGATCCATCAATCTATGGAAGGATGCATCATAAATTTAGATTTATCAATAAAACAGAGTTCAACCTATGCAGATATACTTCAGAGAGAAGTATTAGTGATAGCCCTTCCACATGCACACCTTTGCACTATGATCTTCTTCTTCTTATATAGATTTAGATTTTTCCAATACCATGAGTCAAAACCACACAGCTGCCAATGGTATTCTTGGATGACATCAAATAGATGACATGTCACTCAATCCTATGGGATAATACCATGGTAATTCCCACTGGTATTATCTTTTTGGAGCACAAAAGGAATACACAACTTCTATTGTTCTTCTCCGCGTGTATATGCGACTTCTCCTATACAAACCCACGTATAGAATCTTCAATATGAATATTACACATTTCTTAAGATGGACTCCTGAGCTTCTACTGATGACATATACTTCATCTTGTACCAGAGATTTTCCATCAAGGACAACATCTTAAGACATAGGAATCATATTGCCAACGACTTCCTCCACCAACCTTGAAATATTTCATCTGAGTCCCTTAACCGCCAACCTAGATTGGTTTCTCATGGTTTCAAAGAGGAGGGCTTTGGCTTTGGCAGCAACTGAAAAGGGAGGCCATGAAATGTTGTTTAATATTTGTTCGTTCCTGGCAAGCTAAATTTTCCAGCAGACATACTTGGGGATGGTATACCAAACATAAGACCAAAGGACCTTGTTGGAGATAGCCTGAGGGTAACACTCCTTCCAAGTGGAATAAAGATCCACAATATAGATTTGGGAAGGAGCATCAACATTGAGACCATGAAGGGTAAGGTTACACACTTCCTTGGTGAAAGAATAGTCCACAAAGAGTTGGTCCGAGGTTTCAAGATTATTCCTGCAAAGAGCACATCTATGAGGGCCTACAATACTTATTTTCAAAAGGTTTTCCCTTTTAAGGATCTTCTTGTGCATTAGCGTCCAGAAGGAAAAAATTATTTTGGGGAGGCACATGGGATCCCACACCAGAAGCTAGAAGCTAGCTGGAAGGATCCTCTCATGCTGTGATTGAAGAAGTTTAAAACCACTCGCAGTAGTATAAGTACTAGAGGTGCCCCAACCCCATGAATCAGTAGAAAGCTTGTGTACTGAAGTAGCATCCCTTAAATCTATTTTGAGAATTTCATGTTGCTGTTGCAAGTGTGTCGGGATTCTGGGAAAGACCCAAGAATTCCAGTTTCATGTCTCATCCCACTCAGAAATATCCTAAAGTGTATGGATCCGCACTGAGTCATCCAATCCCAGATCTCATTGAGAGAAACAGAGTTGGGAAGTGGCAAATGGTCCTTTATACAACCTTTCCACAATTTAACTTTTTTTCCATTGCCAGGGATGCGATATAGGTGTTTATGAAAGAATTTGATACCTCTCCTACAGAGGTTCCAAATCAACTATCCTCTCGTATTGTTGTTTGCCTGCAAGTTCCCGAGGGAGGAACCTTTAAAGTATTTTTTCCTAAGTATTCAACTTACTGGGTGATTTGGCTCGTTATGAAGCTTCCATAGGATTTTTCATCCGAGTGAGATGTTGGTGTGATCAGGATCTCGAATCTGGGGCCCACCATCTCGAATTGAACATTTTGCTATTTCCCAACTGACTAAGTGGAATTTTTGTTGGTTTCCTTTACTGCCTTTCCAGAGAAAATCACGAAGCATTTTGGAGATCCGTTGATGCAGGGGCAATAGGCTCAAAACAACCTTTGTCCATAAATAAATGTAAAAGGGGGGTCTTATGTTTTTTTTCCCCATGTAAATATTCATAATTGAGTTATTTTAGTTAATTAGAAAGGAAATTGTAACTGCCCGAATGATTAATGGGCACCTGAAGAGATAGTCAGTTTCAAAAACTAAGCTAATTTTAGGCAGTCTGTCTCTGTCTATTAGGGGGTTAGTCTCAGAGTTAGAGATATGAAGAGTTTTGAGCGTTAGAGGAGTTGAGTCGATTCAGGGTTTTGTATAAAAATAAGCCTTACAGGCATAATAAGGCAGACCTGCATAGAGGACCTGCATAGACCTGTATAGAGAGCTGCATAGATTGGGATAGTGAAGGCCGTGGAGTTGAAGACCTGGCCAAGACAGGAAGTCTGTAATAGAATTCATTTTGTGAAAGAAACTGTTCAGGTTACATTAGTTATTGATTAAATTCTGTGCGTAAATTTCTTGAAACCCTGTACATTGGCTAAATTAATTTCTATGTGAGAAGATTGTGATTATTTGTGATTACATGTGTGAATTGAACCCTGTGATAGAGCTCCGAATGAGGTTATGTATTTAATGCAAGAATCGATGTGAATAAGGTCAATATTGTGCTTTAAGGTTGAATGCGATGGCTAATTTATAAGTAATAAATCCTGTTATGTATAGACCCACAAGAGATCCAATAGAACTCTATAAGATGCAAAGGGAGGGTTCACGCAGAGAGAGTTAATCTCTGTCTGGACTGAAGTGGAGTTTGAAGAGAGAGTGGACCGATGGGCAACAGCCAAGGATTCCATATTAAAGTCATGAGGGCACCGTAAGATTCGAATACCATTCGAATCATAGATTGAGCAGAAGCTGAACTATGTGCTGAAGCCTTGGTGGACGGTGTTCAAACCATGAAAGAGAATGAAATCAAATATAACTTCGATAGCGCAGGAATTTGAATGATTCACTGAGCAGATGCGTTGAAGTGGAACGTGAATAGCATTGATGGAACCCTGAGGTTAGAGAAGTATCGTGGAACCAAGAAGTGAGCAGTGAACGTGGTTTAGAGCTAAACCCGGTAGTATATCGTGAGTTACAAAGGTAGTAAGCTATATTCCCCATTTGGACGCGATCAATGCCATCGGCTAACGTGTGGCCTTAAGCAATTTTGAAAAACTACCCTCATCGTGAGTTAACGCCCATTCATCTAGTCTGCGTGATATCCATTGATTACTGTTGGACTGGTTTGTTGGGCGCGAAGAGATGTTGATCGTTGGATGGAAACGGTATGTATGATGTGGCACAATACATTATGATTTGTTGCGTTGGTAGAGTGATCGGGGAAAAAATTTACAAGTCCGAAGGTTGCACGTTGTATCAAATTCCCTTTATAAGCTCGAGTGTTGGTGGTTGTTAAGGGCTTGGACCTTGTTATAGTATGATAGACGATGGTCCGACAGTCGTGTTCCGGTTATAAACCAAGATAAGTTAGTTCCGAAGGTCTAAGCGGGGTTTTAATAAATCAATTGGAAGGCCTTGTAATGTTGATGCAAGAGTCGTGTCATGGTTAGAGTGTTTTACAAAAGGGAATATGTATAGCGTGGGAGTCTTATTATTTGGGTTTAATATAAGGTTGGACTAAAGTATTCACTTATCAATTTCTATGAAATTGATAAGTAAATAATAAAGAAGAAGTTAAGTAGTGAGATTGTCAGACCTTGGCTTGGAGATTTATTTAATTGGCTAGTCCCAGAAATATGACATGTTGAGGTTTCCCAGGTTGTGAAGTTGATTGGGCAAGACCTTTGAATGCATTTTACACACAGATTGAGATTGAAATTTTTAGTAAACAGGGACTGTGGGTTTTACCCCTGCACCATCTGTTCAGTGATAGTCTTTGGCACCAGTAGGAAAGAAGCTTGGTATATGGTAGTGCTGAAAGCACAATTTAATGAGGGTGAGTTTTCCACCATTCGTGAGCCATTACCCACCCCAGAAATCGATTTTATATTTTATTTTACTAATCACTTCGACCCATAGAGAACCCTTGTTGATTCCAAGAGTAATTGGCAATCCCAAATATTTTATTTTGTCCCAGTGAGCATAGCCTATGAAGCCCAGGATTTTCACAAATTTCTGAATTTCACTCTCATCAACGTTCCAACCATACATTGCACTCTTTTTGTCATTTATGAGAGCACCAGAGACACTACAGTATCTGTGAAGAGTGGCTTTGAAGGTGTTATAAATCTTGTTGGAGACTCCACCAAGTAGCAAGGAGTCATCAACGAAGAGTGCGTGGTTGATCAGCTCCAACTCATTCGAGATTCTAAGACCAGGAGAAGTCCTAGTGGCCTTTTCAATTGCAAGCTTCCTATTGAGAGTATCAGTCGTGAGGATATACGAGAAGTGGGAGAGAAGGCATCCTTGCCTTAATCCCCTAATGGCTTGGAAATAACTGGTTGGTCTCCCATTGACAAGCGGTGCAATCCATGGCTTGTATGTACAATATTTGATCAGATTGAAAAATTATAAGGAAAATCCATAGGAGAGGAGGACCCTGTAGAGGAAGGACAATTTGACCCTGTCGAAGGGGTTAGCCATGTCCAGTTTGACCATCATTCCTTTTTCCTTCCTTTGATTGCTAGAATGCATAGTTTCTTGCACCTGTATGCAATTTTCCAAAATATGTCTGCCTTTGACAAACCCCTCTTGAGTGATGGAGATGAGGCTTCCGAGGAGCAGTTTGATTCTATTTTCAAGGAGTGTTGCAATAATTTTATATGAGGCATTACAGAGGGAGATGGGCCTGAATCTCCCAAAGGAGCCAAGATTTTTTTCTTTCGGAATTAGAGCAAGGAAGGTTGAGTTGGTGCTTCCCACCACCTTAGATTTATTCAAAAACCCTTTGATCATTCTTACCAAATATACTTTGATGATGTCCCAGAAGATCCTATAGAAATGGATTGAGAACCCACCATGGCCAGGGGCCTTGTCGATTTCCATTGACTAGATAACATTACATATTTCTTCATGAGTAAATTTCTTTGTGAGTGCTGATTTGTCATCTCTGTTTACTAGTGTGGGGATGTGGGATAGAAATTCCAAAATTTCCTCTTCAATACCTTCACTCCCTTTGCTGTAAAGGTTCTGGAAGTGAGAGACAACAACAACTTTGATTTGTTCATTACCTTTGCAGACCACCACATCAGAGGTCGTTATTTTCGAGATATGGTTATGGGAGAGGCAAGCTCTGAATTGGTGATGGAAATAGGAGGTATTTTTATCTCCTGATTTCAACCAAAGGCTATGAGACTTAATTCTCTAGTATTTCTCTTCAATGCGAAAGGAACGATAGGAGTTTCTTTGGGCTATTTTTTCTTTCTCCAACTCCGCAGAGGTAATGTCTTTTATATCCAATTCCATTTGCAGATCCTCCAACATTTGGATTGCTTATTTTCTCTAACTGTTTGGGATAATAGTAGGTTTTTTGATCCACTCCTTCAATGCTTTCTTCTTTAACTTCTGCTCCCACAAAAAAATTGGAGAGCCAATGACAGAGATGGACCAAGCCATGCGAACAGTGTCATGGAACCCGTCTCTGATACTCCAAAGAGGGTTGAACCTAAAAGGAATTGGACCCAAGTTTTCTTCCTCTTACAACAAAAGAATAACAGGCTTATGATCCGAGGTCAGCTTAAGGAGAATTTTGGAGGAGATGAGTCTATTTTCCAACAACATTGAACTATGAAATAGGAACCTATCTAGTATGGAAGAAATGTGCTCTTCCCCGACTCTATTATTGGACCAATTGTAGAGTCCTTTCCTAGGTTTGAAGTCCATGAGGTCCCATTGATGGACTAGGTTTTCAACCAAATAGAGCATTTGGTCCCTGCTGCTGCTGCCTCCTCTTTTTTATTTATATCAAGCACTTTATTTAAATCTCTAGCTATAATGATGTTCTTGGGAGAATGGAGGTCTAAAAAATCAGAAAGAGATTGCTAGCATTTTTTCTTCTCAGCATAAAGCACCGAAACGTTAAGATTTAAAAGAGAAAAGGTTAACTTACTCATGCAATGCCTCAGCTCGGTAAATATCCAGTGATGGGGCTCGAAGGAGTTTTCCAATTGAAATTAGTCTTCCTTCCATAGGGTGGAAATTCCTCCCAAGGATCCCCTTGAACTCACTACCTTTCCTACATTCTTCTGCCATTTCTTCTTGTTGATGTTGAGAAGGGTTTCCCCTTCAATTTTAGTCTCTTGGAGCATGAGGATTTCTATAGGTTCCAGTTTCAAAATATCTTTGACGACTTCAGATTTTGACGGGTTCCCCAAGCCTCTGCAGTTCCAAGAAACTAGATGCATTATTTACTAATGGAGGGGTTTGGAGCTCCTCCCTTAGGAGGCCTTGTTCTAGTGCTCCTTCCAATGGACATCTCGATTGTAGGTTGGTTTCCTTGTATTTTTTGACTTTTTTCCTCTTCCTCCCTTACTTCTTCGTGGGACTTTCTTCTGCCTCTTTTCGAGGGCCTTTCAAAGGTCTCATCCTCCGAGGAGCAGGAGGTGTCTGATGTCTTCTTTCTAGCTATATCCGCATATGAGAGGAGGAGGATATTTCAGGGTTTGGTCCAAGGTGGACTACTTCCTCGCTATCTTTTTCAATAGAGGGGAGAGTGGGCTGTTCCTTGCTGTCCAAAATTGTGTCTGGAGGGTCTGCTGTGTTATTACCCTCTTCGGTAGGTTTTTCTATTGCCAATGACGGGATGGAGCTCCCTGCCCCGAGGGCCTTCCCTGTTGATGGGGCTTTGTTTCCTTTTGCTACCCATATTCCTATGGATTTTTATGGGGCTATTTTCTAAACTATGCTCCATTGTTCTACTTTTTTAGTTTCACTTTATTCATCAACCTTATTTTTGCAGTGCCTTGCAAAGTGGTCGTAGCCATGACAATGCCTGCATTTAAACGGGAGCTATTCGTAGTCCAATTTCTCGATATGGGTCAAATCTACAACTGTTGGTTTTATGGCTTCCGACATCCTGACTTCCAAGTCTACCTCTATGCATATGCGTGCACAGGAGTACTGATATTTTCTTACTGCTTGATCAATGTTACTTCCAAGAGTGTTGTCGATGGTTTGGAGGGACTTCTAATTCCAGCAGTGTAGAGGAAGGTGGGGAAGGTGCACCCACACTAGGAAAACTGAAGGAACGTCTTGGGCAGGGTCAAAATCGAGTGTCCATTTATTTAAATATAGCCCTTGAGGACCCATGAAGTATGGCCCATTTTTGAATATGAGGTTTTTGTCTTCTGCATTCTCAAACACAAAAACGAAGAATCCTTTTCCTACGAAGTGGATTTTGATTCCTTCCTTGAGCAGAGGAGTCTAGTTTCTCTGCATCCAATCCTCCACAGCTTTAGGGGATGGCTAGGGGCCATTGAACTGCCCAATGAGTCCTCTTTCAGTGAGATTCAAGGTAGATATGCAATTTTACACAACTGGTAGAGCCACCGATGGGATGTTGTTAAGTTTCTTAACGAACTTCTGCTGCGAATCTGTTAAAGGGTGTTTGTAGCCTCTTGCCACTAGTTTCATGAATGCGATGACATCCGGGGGAGGAGGAAGGGGGTCGGGTCCCCCTCTTGTGTCCATGGCAGTTGAAACCACAGCTAGGTTATTGTTACACGCAGCCAGAGTTCAAATGCAGCACAGGGTGGGAAACTGCCAATTCAACCATGTTTAAACCTACCCATATCCTTCTATTTATTTAATTGAGTTATAGTGAATCCAAGTATGATATCAATACTTCCCAAAAAAATTGTACTAGGAGATCAAAGAAGTTGTATGAGCTAATAGAAAAACAATCCAAGTACAACCAAAGTCCGATTCAATTGTTGGAGGAAAAACTGACTTATTTGTTCTTGTCCATTTTCAAAGTAAATATCAACACTACTACAACCACGTTTTGCATGGCACTTTTTTGTCTTCCTTACCTATGCTTGATGTTAGTGGGTGTGAGTTTTTTCTTTTTTTTGTGATAATGGTCACATGATTTCCAATTCTAAAATATATATTGCAAATATTGGGTTGTTTATCATTTCACATGTGTTTGTTCCTCTCAAAAAGTCAATAGCACTTATGCTAATTTGTGGTCCTATTTATAGTTGGATTGGTTACATCAATATTAAATACATAAATAACATTTTCATGTATAGTATGTGTGTGAAAATTTATGCTTCTAGAAACTTTAATAATAAGAACATGTTATATATCAAGGCCATCCACACACATGGAAACATACAAAATTTTCATGAACAATTATGCCTCACGATGGCCCATTATATTAATGATTGATTTCCCAAAGTTGATGGTTTGATACCTCCCACCACAGACAAGGATCTAACATATGACATAGAAAAACATGTAGGAACACTTCAATATGCTCCTTTTTGAAAAGTTTGAAGACAAATCAACTATCTTTCATCTGAAATTAACATATCCATTTCCTTATGTAGATTCAACCAATAGTTATAGTGAGTTAAAGTGTGATATCAGTTCTACCTAAAAAATATCTTGTACAAGATCTAAGAAATTGTATCATCTAAGAGTAAAATTGTCCAAGTACACATTCGAGGCTCTTAAATTACCTTTCCAGTTATTCAAAAAACTAAGCACATGACTATACATTTAATTTTAAAACTGAAGCTCGTATGAAACTTACTAACTTATGTGCCCCATATGAGCTAAGAAAACCTATTCAAATATTATTCTATCTACGAAATTGAAATATTGGGAACAAAAAATAAGGATTACAAAATCAGATTTTTAGAATACTTGATGAGGTCACCGATACGAAGAATGAAAAACTAGAAAGGAGATGAAACCACCTATTGTAACAACTAATTAACTTGTAATGAAATTGTAGGAAAGGAAATTACTATTCTACTGATCAAAAACCCTTTAAATTTACTTGCAAATATATATATATATATATATATATATATATATATATATATATATATATATTTGCTAAAAAGAAATTCTATTGACTAATTGCAAGAAATAAAAGACCAAATAGATTGAAACAAAGGAAATACTATCTACTTTGCAGGAAAGGAAATGATAATTGAGTTGTAGGAAAGGAAGGACTAGCTAATTCGCAAAGAAAGAAAAACACAAATTTTCTCAAATAAAAGCAAACAATTCTTGCAAGGAAAGTAAAGGAACCAAGTGGCGACTTTACCAATTTGTAATTTCAAACCCTTAATTTTGTAGTTAAATGAATATTGGAATTTATACATAGCATAAGAGAATTAACCAAACTAGGGTTATGTTCCACACTTATATAAATTACTATAAGAAACACAATTAACAAGTAAGAATTCAAGAGCTACTCAATCAGATTACAAACATAAAGAAAATTGCATAAACAGGAAGATGTATGTTATTGTAATAGAGTATTAATATCTAGAATTGTAACAAAAAATTTATAGCAATTGCACACACATAAATCTTAAATGAAGAAAAAACAAACTTGCTAAATATTGAACCTATAATAATAAAAAGGTAATAACTCCATAACTAAGGCTTAATAAGGGGTTTTAGGGTTAATTTTGGGTTTGTATATTTCTTAACATGATGGTAAGTGTAACAACAATGACGATGACAACTACATCAACAATGCCAATGGTAGGTGTAACAACAACGACAATGGTAGCTATAATAGAAATTGTAGTGGCATCTGTAACAACATCTGTAATAGCACCTACAATTTAACCTATAACAATTTTTTTTGAATAATGGATCATGAGCATTTTTTTTAGTAAGAATAAGGAGGTTGGTTTACACATGATCACATTGGCTTAATCACTTAAAATGACATTGTTGTGCAGGAAAGTCCCCTCTGCGGACAGAGGCGATCCCTCTAGCCCTAGGGTGGGTATAGAAACTACAGGAACATACTAACATCCGCCTTCCTAGATTTTAAATGAAATTCGGAGCAAGGAAGATGACCTACCTTGTTCTGATGCTATGTTTTCGTCTTCCGTTGAAGCTTCTTGATCCGTTGTTCTTCCCAATCTCGATGCACGCTGCTACCAACGTCCGATTACCTGTATAAACAATCAAGACACCATGAAAAGCATAAAATCATGACAAAAATCAAAGAATTACAACCTATCTAATTGATCAAGGAATGCTAGAAATCTCATTATAAATGTAAACAAGAGTGGAAGATAAACATCAGTTGCATTTTGTTATGATAAAGACAAGGGAAGTTTACAAACAAGCCTTGATGTTGAGGCTCTCTTTTGGCAGGTCCATATCCAAGCACGTTTGCAACACCCTCATACACAAAGGTCCAAGATCTCACTATGTTCTTAACACACAAAAACAATCACACTATGCACTATTGTCCCGAAGCTATAATGCTTCTCCTCTCTAGCTAACTCCAACTTTCTAATTCTAACTCTGAATAAGGTCGTAGAGATGAAAGAGGTCTCCTTATATAACAATGGAGGAGGAGGTTATGGGCCCTCAAATAATGGGAAAAGAGCTTATCCTTTGGAGTAGTTCCTGTTTCTTGGGAACAAGAAGCCCAAAGGGGAATTCCTCGGCCATATCCTCAAAACAAACTTCCAGCTCACATCCTCACGAAGTTTCTAGTCATGGAAACTTCGTTTCTATTTTAAAAATTTTCCAAAAGAGGATCGACACGGGTCCGAAATTAATATAGAGTGCCGATCGGTGCAGGTCTCAGTCTATTATCGGCGTGGGTCAGACACTGAGACAAAGAACTAACCTTGAAAACCAGACTTTTATAGGGATATTCCAGAAATGTTGTAAAGGGAGTTGAATTGGTAGATAAAGTGTGATTCAGGGGTATGTATTCCATGATTGGAAAGTACACAAGGGTCATTGTATGGGTCCTCCAGGATCAAGGAATGGGGAGTACAGGGACGGTGAAAAATTGATGTGTAATAGATGCCCCCTAAAGTACGAAGTCTGAACATAAGTGAGGGGTGAAATTCTTTACAAGTATGTGAAAGGAAGCAAATGTTACTATCGGGAGACCTACAAATCAAGCATAGACACATATACATAACTAGAATCTTTGATGAAAATACATGAATCAAGGTATGGATGCAGCCATATATGAAAGAGACCATGGTATGGTCGCAACCATCCGTTAAAAATACCATGGTATGGTCGCAACCATCCATCTGAGAAGGATCTCATATAGACTCATGGTATGGTCGAAGCCATCCATATGAAAGAAACATGTATCCAATCATAGAAAAATCATATCGCCTCGTAACCTGGACTCTAGAGAATAAAATATAGGATCTTGCGTTTCCACTCAACCCGAACAAGTACAAATTCAGGCATGTGAATAAACGATATGAAGTCGAACATGCAAGAAAGTCACCTGATTACCAGCCAATGATGAAAGCTGTTAACAGGCGTGAGAGATACCACCAATAATTCCAATGGTTCTCAAGGTACTACTAGTACAATCCACGAGATGCGAATAAAGAACTGAATTCTAACATCCGTGAAATCACCCGATCAAAGGTCAATGATGTGAACCTGTCGTCGAATGCGCAAAACTTGCCATTAGGGCATGCAAGCTCTAAGGTACCAAAAAGGAGTCTTGAGATCGACTTCCCGGATAATGAGCTAAATTCGACGTAAATCTATCCATTGAAGGAGGGTCATAATGAATTCCACATCATCGACACGAAATAGAGAATTCGATATGAGTGTTAATCAAGACTGAAATAGAGGATTAGGGAATGTAAAAACTACAGAATAATTTGCTCTTGAACATATCGGCGACAAGACTCTGGGAGTTGACAACATTTGACTCAAAATAGGATCAGAGGTCATGTTTACAAGATTGGTAATCGAATGAGAGGCAAATAGATTTCCCAAACCCATGAAGGCAAAGTGACAGAGTGAAGATATCCCAAACCGACACGAACTGCAGATAAGTGTCATGTTCAAGAGTGACATACTGCTGACACAACTGACGAATAACTTCCATTTTCCCCCACCATTTCTGGCGAGTACCTCTTTATTTTTACACAAGCTTGAAGAGGATAGCATATGCTTGTCATATAAGTTTGTACTTCATACAAATCCATCCTAGTACATTTTACGAGCCCTAGGAAGGAGGAACTCGGTAACGTCATGGTGACGGTTTTCGATGTCATGTAAATTTTAACGAGCCCGACAAAGGAAGAACTCGGTGTCTTTTCATGTTTAGAGAGTTTGAAAATAAGCGGAAAATAAAACTCAAGTAGGTCCCTTTTCGTAAGTACTCTCACAAATCCGAAAAGGTAGAAAACTATGTCTAAGAGAACCTCTTAGTTGCGATAGGCTAAGGTATTCCTTTTTCGTAAATAGTTTATCCTAGCCCACAAAAGGGGTAAAAGTATACTGGGTAAACGACGTTTCACAACCTTTAACGAGTTAAAAGTGACAAAAGTCTAGGCAATATTTTCAATTTTTGAGAATTAGAAAAGAGATGAAAGTTGACTACTGGAGGAATGACTAGTATTAAGGGTATCAACTGGTTCCGGCGATGGTGGAACTACTCAGAACAATTAAAGCTCAAGAGGCTAGCTAACAAGACCACTCATTGCAGCTATTCCTCAGGAATGGGTAAAACAATCAAGAGAAGGTGTATGATCGGCCAAGAAGATGGTGACGATGGAATGAGAAAACCAAGGCTCATCTTGCAAAATAGGCTGATAAAATGGCAATCATGAGAGGTAAAATGAGAATGGTTTCATTTTTACACAAGCTTGAAATCAGGAAACTATGCTAGAAGTTGGTTTCATTTTTATACAAGCTTGAAACAGAAACAAACTATGCTTGAGATTGGTTTCTTTTTTACACAAGCTTGAAACAAAGATAAATTATGCTTGAAAAGGTTTGCATGCCCCCAACATGGCGTCTCAATTCGAGGGACATGCCCCCAATATTCAATGCATTCATTGGAGTAGACTGCTAGTTACTGACACGTGGATGGAATGAAGGTTCAATTACAAGATCAGGTGAAAGACTTGACTTGGGTTTTACGAGATCTAATCAAAGACTCGAATTGAAAAGCGAACCCGTTTCATTGTTAAACGAGGTTGACACAGTAAAATAACTATCCTCATGAGAGCTAATTCATTTTTTAACGAGGTTGACATAGTAAAAGAACTATCCTCATAAGAGCTTGTTTCAATTTTTAAGGAGCTTGACACAAGAAAACGAACCGTGATCTGATGAAATTGTTTTGTTTTTTAAGGATCTTGACACAAGAAAAATGAACTGTGCTCTGATGACCTGATCATGATGAATAAGAACTCATGGCTTCCAAGAGTTTCTCATCTGATGGGTGGAAAACATCGTGGAAGTCTGGACCCAATGCCTCCAGCACACAATGCACAATGGCACTATCACTGAATGCGGGCATGGGACAGGTAGCCACATAATTGACCTGTGGTAGGGAAGATATCACTGGCAGGTAAGGACCAGGAAGGGATGACGGTAGACCAAATGTCACATCAGGACCAAAGAATGAAAGCTGATCAATGGTCACAATCCAACCTTCATGTGGAAAAGAGATCACATGAAAGAGGGAAGAGACAAGCACGCCCATGGCATAGGAATAGTTGCGCCCCAGGAGTAAATTAAAATCCAAAGGGCCTTGGATGGCCATCACGTCTATATAGACAATCTTTCCTCCCAAAGTAATAGGAAAATTTAGAAGGATCCCTAATGGTTGAATTGTTCCTATGTTAAAATCCAACAGACACAAGTGGTGCAGAACCCAAATCTTGCCATGTAGTTGAGTACATAATACTAACCGAGGAGCCTTCATCTACAATTGTGCCCGGTACGACCATATTGCAGGCCTGTACAGTGATCTCAAAGGGCACATAAGAATTAAGATGATATCCCGTAAATCGACTCAAATCAAAGGAAGCAACCAAAATACATGGAGGGGGTGCCATAGGAATAACAGGATTATCCCCTTGCGTTATGGGAGCAGTTTGACCATCCTTCCAAACTCCGGGAACGAGAGCAAGAGGATCACTTTCTGGAACTGTAGCAACAGGAGTTGGAGGATCACCCTCCCAGATCATGGAAACAGGAGATTGCCCTTCGATCTCAGGGAATCAGAGGAAACAAAAAGAACCTGATTGGGATGAGGCCCACTCTCGACAGAAAAGACCTGATGGATTGTAGGTGGAATCAGGTCTACCTTTTTCTCAACCAATGATTGGTTGAAAATGGACTTAGGAGAAGTATCCCATACAAAAATCATGGCAATTGTAGAACATATGAGTGAATAATGATTTCCCAGTCATTACTCTACTCATCAATAATTCATGGATAACACCATCCTCAATAGTATCCCCATTGTCAAGGAAGCCACCACTTTTAAGTAAATTCTTAACACTTTCTTAGATGCTTCTGCAATGTCCATCAACCTCAAAAAATATAAAATTTTAATTTTGAACACACCTCTTGATATTCAAATCCATATTACCAAAATCCTTAGATTCCAAAAATGATCCCTTTCGACCAAATTCTTAGGTGCCCCTCTCACCTCCAACCCCTCAAGACAAAAAAATTGGGAAATCCTTCTACTAAAATTTGAAGCCCACCTATCAAGTTGGATCTTTCACCTTCTCAACCTATCTAATTTCTTTACCCTTTTAAAATATGTGCTTCAATTTCTTCCCACCTACCTTCTCTTTGCCTTTGCTGCCCCAAAAATTCTCAACAAAATCAGAAATATCCAATGCAGATTCCTATGGGGAGGGGCTAAATCCTAGAATAAATGGGCTTTCCTATCCTGGGATATAATTTATCAATCAAAATCCAAAGGTAGGTTGGGACTCAGGGACCTTGAAATCCTCAACAAAGCCCTTAGTGTCAAAACCTGGTGGAGGTGGTTAAAAACCACATAAGCACTATGATGTCAAATGTAGAGGAACAAGTAATAAGTATGCACCCAATACATCAGAAGCACAACTCATCAAACTCACTCACAACAGCAAATGATCAAATACTTGGTATTTTGAATTGGAGAAAAGAGACCTCATTAAATATCACATCTTTTGGGAAGTAAAAGATGGCCAAAATACTCAATTCTGGGAGGATTCTTAGTAACAATGACAAAAAATTTCCCAAAAAGTTCAACTCCATCTTATCAAAGAAACTCTTGAAGATAAAGGTTTATTTATAGTTTCTTATTACTGGAAAGTGTCAATAAACTCGAACGAAACCCTCCTCCTAATTTGTTATATATCCACATATATTTTTTGATTGTAAAATTCATAATCAAGGTAGTGTTGATATTATTTTTTGGGGATATCATCCTAAAGGAAATTTGAACTTACTTGAAGCTTGTAGCCTCCTCTCCCCCTCTAATCCTAATGAAAACAACAAAAAATGGGAAAAAGATGGCACCTCAATAACTGGCCAAAGGTCACTCTTTTCCTGTGGCTCCTACATTGGGAAAAAACATTGACATGGGATAAATTTCTATGTTGAGGATTTATTGGACCCTCAATTTTACTTCTATGCCACTCCAACTATGAAACTGGAAATCACTTCTCCAATACCTATTGCTACACTACCACTCTTGGGATAACCTCACTGCACTTTTTTAGCAAACCATTCGAGATACGAATTGAATCCTCAATACTCTCACTTCAAAACCATCCCCCCCTTTCTCCAATCCTCTTATTAACCTTTCATATATCTGGATCCTGATATTTCTCCTTTGGAACACTTGGAAATAATATAACCAACAAACCTTTAAAGGACAATGCTCTCCCTTCTAAGACCTCTGGAAAACCATTCTCCTCAATTTAAGATAATCAATCCTCTCGCTACCTTAGACTGAAAAGGAATAGGAATGAAATATGTTGAGTCTTGAATTCTTACTCTCCTCGATATATCAACCTCTTTATGCCAACACTTCCCTTTTGTCGCCCCTCATCACTTCAACAAGCTCATTTTTGATGGTGCCTCCAAGGGTAATCTCAAACTAACAAGTTATGGAGGGGTTTTTCATAATATGCAAGGTCACATCTTGCACATCTTTGTTGGGGCCATTGGTCACACCAAAAACAATGTGGAAAACATTTGGGCATTAGAGCAAGGATTACTCATTTCCAACGAACAATGTTATAACCATTTTATCATTGAGGGTGTCTAAAAAGCCAATATCAATATATTTCATTGAATCAAATGCAGATCTAATCAATGAAAAGTCACAAAAATTTGGAGGTTAGAAGTTCAATTCTCACACACAACAGATATTCTAACTGAAATCTCTGCTAACATCCTTTACCATATTTGTTGAGAAGGTAAAAAAATTGGTCAATCAACTTGAAAATTATGGTGTGATAATTCTCACAAATTCCTCTTTGGATATGAGTTGATAACAACCCATTCTGGAACCTCTCAGTTTGCAATGCCAAGTGCAAGCCACTATTGATCTTACCCACCCTTTCTAGAAATTATATGATGAACAAACATCATAGGATGAAGGTTAGAATGTTTGTCTCTCACTACCTTCCCATTGATCACTTGCATAAAATCATCACTACTTCTCACAATTGTTAGAACATTGTAGTGGATCTGTGAGTGCGCCCCCCCACTCTGCTAATATCAAAAGGGGGGAGGGGGGGAGAGGGGGTCCACACACCATACATGCCATTGATATTGTGCAACGATTTCTTTTTTTTGTCAAACATGTCGAAACCTTGTGATGGATCTGCAAGTACGCCCTCCCCCTCCAGTGATGTCACAAGGGGGAGTGACTAGGGGGGGTGGGGACTGCACTCTATTTCAAGCCATCGATCTCGCCCAACAAATCAAAGTTGTTGGTCTAGTTCCATAATAACTTGGGACTAGTTGCATACAAGATCGAGAGGTAGGCATCATATGGGTATCTGACATATTAGTCATGAGCATAACTACTCGCTATGGACAAGCATGTTTAATGTTTGGACTACTCAAAATTTTCAACATTTATTCAAGGCCTTATGATTCATTCTTATACTTTTACTCTATAAATAGTTTCATTTTTATTTTAATAAATCCAAATAATAAATATCAATTATGGAAACATGATCATGCCTCTAGGGCAATGTTGGTTTTTCTTGCATGTCATGATTTTCAAAATAAATATAACAAGCATGTTTATTTCTTTAAAAATTAATCTAGGTGTGGTTTCCAATCTCCCATTACATTTACGAAACAATATTATTTTAGACTAGAATGGTAATATTTTTACTAAATTCCTTCAAATTTGGAGTCACACCATTTTGAATTTTCCATCTATGTTTCTAAGGTCTACCTTCTAGCTATTAGGTCATGTCTAAAGTAACCTGCTCTAATACCAATTGTTGGAAATACTCAAGTGGGGATCAATGTTTCAATACAATTAACAATTTTTAGCTTTTAAAAACATTTAATGCACATTAATTATGAAACATATACCTTTTGTAAGAAACACTTGAATGCTTTTGAAAAACAAACTTTAGTTTATTACAACACTTATGAGGACACCAGTCCTCTATAAGCACCAACTTACAAAAACAGTAGGGTCCAACCTGTCAATAAGATGAGGACACCAATCCCTAGTAAGCACCAACTTACGACTTTTGTAGACATTAGCCTTTTGAGATACAAACTCCTTCCTTATGTCTACACATTGTCTTTTGAAGCTCAAATTAATGGGTTCCACTAGATACCATCAATGTCCACGTATATGAGAGGAATTTGCCAATGCAAGAAATAGGTATGACAAATAGGGAAAACAAAAAAATTACATGGTTGACCAAAGAAAAAGAATCATACCAAAAGAAAATCTAATGATTGAGAGAAATGAAGTGGTCAAACCAAGGTAGGGAAGCCATAGCGGAGTTCCCTATGAACTGGTGTCGTGTATTTTGTCCATCCTTTCTTTAATGGATCTTTTACAAAAAATGAAGGGGCCAACACTCCTTAAATAATTATGGTTATCATCTATATACTTGAGAAGTACATTCGGTTTTTTAAAGATATACCCAATATCATGGTTTTTTTCTAAATTTAGTGCTATACTCTTGTACCAACTTCCCTTACTTCTATCAAAAGTAATGTCAATAATTCCACTAGCATTATTTGAACCCAATCAAGTATATTTGGTACTTTATGAGGGTTTTAAACACCTCCCATTTAGTTATTGGAGGGACTATCCTTTAGCCTTAGCATCTCTTTGTGTTGTTCCCACCAAGTTTAGGCATAGAGTCTTATCGTAAAAACTGAAATAGTCTTCTAACTAAGTAAATATAGGTAACTCTTCATGAACTAGTAAATATGAAAACAAATTAAATTAAAATAAGTGGAAGGAAACAAAAAATCAACCAATAATGCATACACAAGCTAAAACATATCCCTAAAATGGACCTTACAAGCCAATAGCTAGGCTTTTCCAGCTATAAAATATCAAAATAAAAGAAAAATTATGTAGTCAGCATTTTCCACTTTGATTCCACTTTCATTGTAACCTGTCTCCCAAAATGGAAAATTATTATACAAAGAGTTAAAGATAGGTGTAAGTTAAGAAGTGAATTTTACATGATAGATACCTCTTAGAACCTAGAATCTAAGCCAAAGAAAATAATTACCATGTATTGCAACAATTCAAGATAGTTTATAAAATGTCATTTCTAGTAAACTATGTTTGTATTAGGAAATGATAATCGCAAAATTACACATGTTATTGGAACAACCCTTCCAACTTCACCACAGAGACACTACATCCATTGGTTTTGTATTGACATACACACACAAGCCACATAGAGGGATGGGTAAGTCAAGTAGACAAGCATACTAACCTTGAGTAATCAATAGCCATGTTAGTTGAAGAATGCCACCTATATGGACATCCTTATCCTTGTAAGGATCATTGCATACTGCAACTGTTATGGTACTATGAACCAAGCCTCACAACTACCATGGAATGGAATGATATATATGCTTAATGCCAAGGATGTATGATGAAGAAAAATAATTATAACGCAACCCATGGAATATATAAGAAACAAGACAAGCAAATATTGTAATACATATATACATTGAAATAAAAATAAAATGATAGGAAGCTTTTTCATTTTATTGTAAAACTGAGGATACATAAGATAATACCACCAATTGGTTTGGGCAATGAGAAAATATTGTATGTTGAAGCTCTAAGAAGAATTGTGACATAGAATCTCCTATTCTATGTGACTAAATGATTTAAAACATGAAAAACATGCATACACAATTATTCCATAACAAGAAGATTTAATGACACAAATAGGTAAGCTTGCATAAAAATTTGAAGGGACTAATCATTATCCTTTACCCATTTGATACCAGAACTAGAAGATTTATTGACAAAAATAGGTGAGCTTGAATAACAATTTGAAAGGACTATTCACTATCATTTACCCATTTCATACTTATTTAATGACAAAAATAGGTAAGTTGGCATAACAATATGAAGGGACTATTCACTATCATTTACCCATTTCATACCAGAACAAGAAGAAGGGACTATTCACAATCTTTTACCCATTTCATACCAGAACAAGAAGATTTAATGACAAAAATAGATAAGCTTGAATAACAATTTGAAGGGACTATTCACTATCATTTACCCATTACATACCAGAACAAGAAGATTTAATGACAAAAATAGGTTAGCTTGCATAACAATCTGAAGGGACTATTCATTATCCTTTAGCCATTTCATACCAGAACAAGAAGATTTAATGACAAAAAAAGGTAAGCTTGCATAACAATATGAAGGGACTATTCACTATCATTTACACATTTCATACGAGAACAAGAAGATTTAATGACAAAAATAGGTAAACTTGCATAACAATCTGAAGGGACTATTCACTGTTATTTACCCATTTCATACCAGAACAAGAAGATTTAATGACAAAAATAGGTCAGCTTGCATAACAATTTGAAGAGCCAATTCACTATCTTTTACCCATTTCATACCAAAACAAGAAGATCTAATAACAAAAATAGAAAAGCTTGCATAACAATCAAAAGGGACTATTCACTATCCTTTACCCATTTCATACCAGAACAAAAAGATTTAATGACAAAAATAAGTAAGCTTGCATAACTTGCAATCTGAAAAGAAACTTGATATTTGCAAAAACTATTCATTATCCTTTACCCATTTCATACTAAAACATGAAGATTTAATGACAAAAATAGACCATTTCATATGATCAAGAAGAGACCATTAAAGCCCACCAAATCACCAAAATACCAAAATATCAGAGAGCTAGAGTTAAAAAATAGATGGCAAGGCCGAGAGCGTTCATGTTCCTGAAATTGCTAATCAATATGGGAGATAATAGAGGGAGATTCGGAGATTTTAGAGGGAGACAATAGAGGGAGATTGCTAATCAATATGGGAGATAATAGAGGGAGACAATAGAGGGAGATCCGGAGATTTTTTTTTAATAGTGTTAATGAATACCCGTCCCTTCACTTTTATTTTAAGAAATTCCATCGTTGTGTGAGAAGATTGACAAAATTCATGTACAGTGAGCTAACCCGGGTTGGGTTAGGTTTGGGGCTTCTCGATCTTCCAGTTGGGTTCGGATGGGGCTCTCTGGAACTTTCGCTCCTCTAAATTTATATAAATTTTCATAGTGAGTTATGTCGTGTTTTAGATTTAAAAAAAAAAAACTAAATGGTCTTAAAGTGTGAAAATTTTTATAAGTATAAATTAAATAGTCATAAAGTATAAATTTCCATAAGTATACATTTACATTTACGTTTTATATGAGAGAGTCAATGCATGTAGTGTACTCAAATACAAACTTCAGCCATCCAAAACTATTAAATTTAATAATATTAATATTATAATATATTAATATGAATATTAGAATTAATAATTATAATAAAAATAATAATAATATTTTAATATTAATATTAGGGTTAATAATGTGTTTTTTCATGGTATTAATAATAATTTGGTCCATGGTATTTGGCTCATAGGCTTCACCTAAATAAAACATCTTTTTTGAGTGTTTGTAAATATAAAGAGGATTATGGCGTAAATATAAAAAGAGGTTTTATTTATTTAACTTACCTTTGGTTTATTTATATTTATTTATTTACCATAACTCTCTTATTTACCATAGGCTTAGTATATAATTAGATGTTGCTTTCTAATCCTATTTGATATATTTTTATTTATTTATCATATCTTTTCATACATCTTTTATATTTATTTATTTACCATACCTCGTTTATAAATATGGTATTTGGCCCATGGTATTAAAATGGTATTTCGCCCATAGGCTTCACCTAAATAAAACTCATTTTTTGAATTTTCTTTAAATATAAACAAGTTTAGGGAGTAAATATAAAAAGAGGTTTTTTTTTTCATTCGCGATAAGGATCATGTTTTCTTTGTTTTTCTTTGTTTTTATGATTTGGTCTTTTTATTATTATTTTGTTATTTTACTTATTAATTAAAATAAAATACATTTAAAAAAAAAATATTATTTTTATTTTTATTTTATTATATTTATTATTATTATTATTATTGTTATTTTTTTCATTCATAATTTATTTTATTAATTTGTAAATTATTTATTTTTAGTTTATGACTTTGACTTGATTTTTTTGGTTTTTATTTTACTTTTTATTGGGTCTTTTTATTCTTTAGTTTTATGATTTGGTCTTTTCATTATTATTTTGTTATTATATATATATATATATATATATATATATATATTAGGAATTTGGCTTCTGTGATCCATAAAATATGTGCAAAAAAAATTTTTCGGGAGAAATTTGTGTCGACGCGTTTCGAACCAGCCAGTGTGGTTCATCATCATCTTGTCTTGATGATGAACCACACTGGCTGGTTCCAAACGCGTCGATACAAATTTCTCCTATGTGATTTTCACCGAATTTTTTTTTTACACACACACACACACATATATATAATACTAATTATATATATATATATATATATATATATATATATATATATATTTTACTTTATTTTTATTTTATTTTTTGTATTTTAATTCTTGTTTCTAATTCTAATTTTATTCATTCATGTATATATTTTATTTTATTTTATTCTATTTATTTATAATTTTTGACTTTGACTTGAATATTTTTTCACTTAATAATTTATTTTTCTTGTTTCTATGGGGGAGTTAATTTAGTTTTTAGGGTTGATTTTATATGAAGGGGTAATTATGTCTTTTTATATTTCTATGTTTGGTTTTATTTTTGACCGTTTTTAATTTTTTAATAGTTGGTAGTTATATTTTTGGATTATTTTATAATTTTTCTTATTTTTTACCGTTTTTTAACTTGTAGGGTTTTGACCGTTGCTTCTCTCTTCCGGTTATAAATGTGTATGTCAGATCAGCCAGATTTCCCGGAAGATTTATAATTATAAGAGGTTTTATTTATATACCATACATTTAGTTTATTTATATATATTTTTTATTTAGAGTAAATATAAAAGCAAGTTTTAATTTTTACCATACTTCCACTTTATTTATATTTTTATTTATTAACCATACCTCTTTTTTTAGTGTTAGTAAACCTCTTTATATTTTAAATTTATATTGTGTTTTTTTATGTGAGATATACCTTGATACTAAATGTTAAATGTTAAACATTGCCTTTATGTTTATATTTACGATTATGTTTACATGTTTAGGTGTTTATGTTTTTACGTGAGATCTACCCCCCAAAGTATCATAAAATTTTATTAAATTATAACTTTACTTTAAAGTATTATTATTATTATTATTAAATAATTAAAAAAATAATTTATAAGGTAAATATATATAGATTTTAAAAAACATGGAAGTAGATATTGTAAATATCTTTTTTTAATTAATATTTTTTATACCCTTTTATATTTTTTCATAAACTTTGAGCTCCATTTTTTATACCTGTCAAATATAAAAACCCTTTACCCCTATTATATGTTCAATATATTATGTCGTTTTTTCCTCAATATATATCCCCCAATATGAACCCAAGTGGTATCCCCGTGATCATGGGCCAATACCATAAATCATAACTTATTGACATTCTTTTAATTAACTTATTTTACCAAAGGCGAAGAAAGAACATAACTACTTTTGAAGTAAATCCCAACCTCTAAGTTGTTCCATCTATCTAATAATTATTAATTATTAAACTAATATTTTGGAAGCCATGCCTCTCTGCAACTAGTGCACTCTAGGGTTTTGAATCTAGCTTGCCTCTTTGCATTCTAGCACCCAACTTCTCTCAATGGTGCCCCCATTGGGGGGAAGGAGGAAGCCCCTACTTCCGCAACATTGTCGTTGCTCGAACGAGTAATCACTCCATGTGAAGAATGAACAAACCCTCCACATCTAAAGTAACTCCCCACTCAGCATCTGATGATGCACAAACCACCAAAACATAAGTTGGTCTACACAAGAGTGTTAGCTTGCTATTTTTAGCAAAGGAACATCTACCTACCTACCACAAGCGATAAAGACTCCCCTCCTAGAAGTATCCCCTACAAAAATCATGGAAATTGTAGAACATATGAGTGAATATAGTTTGTTAATTTACCAATCAATGTCCCACATAAAGGACTCTTATGAACTAGATAAAGAAGAGCTGGGTGATTAGAGGGGACATGGAACTCAAGTTGGTTTCAAAAGGATTCTTTACCACCATATTCAATAACATCGAGGAGAGATACCACATCTTTCATAGCAGGTGTATTTTATGAACTCAGTTAGCCTATTCATGAAGCACTGGGTGCCCTAATTCAACCCAAAAAGGAAGACTTCTCCTCAGTGCCCTTATGGATCTGCCTCCACTCACTCCCTCAATAATATTGGGATCTTGACATACTGGCAAGGATAGGAAATGCCACAAGAAATTTTGTTATGCTCCCAGACACAATAAAAAATGGACACTACACTTCGTATGCCCATTTTTGTGCCTATATGTACCTCTCTTAGCCTCTCCTAGCAAAAATTATCCTAATATATGTAGATGAATTATGGGAGCAACCCATAAAATATGAGAAAATACCTTTCAGATGCTGCAAATTCCACAAACACAAACATGTTTTCAAATATTTTCTATCTAATCAGGCTCTGGAAGCAGCTATGACCATTCAAGATCGGAATGGGTTCACTAAGGAAGCCACAAAAAATAAATCTAGAAAAAAAAAAATTTTCGAATATCCAATAAAACTCTGACAACATAGAAACTATGGAGGTTTAAACATAGATCTACAGTCATTGGTCGAGAAATGGAATAACTAGGACCTAGCCACGATTCCAAAGTAGCAAGTACAACTTATAGCCTGTGCATACATCAAGAGGAAAGAAACACTCCATTTACAAGCTCAATAACTAGGTAGTAACTCTATATTTCATAATTTTTCTTCCTCATAGGGTACAAAAAGAAACACACCAAAAGGACAAGGCAATAATCTCAAAGAACCACAAAAGAAAGGAAGGAAAACCAATAGCTAACACCTGCAAGCTTTAGGGGATTTCCTAGTCAACTCTGGAAGAGTAGCAACTATGGATGCCACCTTTCAATATTTCGCTCCCCCACCCCAATCAAAGTCATTAACTAGAATATAATGGTTCTTAACAACAAATCCAAGTAAAGACTCCTTAAGCAAAAAATCCAACAAGAACATCTTGACATCCTCCTAATACAAGAAACAAAATGCTTAACCTAACTCATTCAACAATATCTTAAAAGAATATAGAGAACCAGTGAATCCATATCCCACAATGCCCACAACACCTCAGGCAGCCTAACCACCCTATGGAATCTGTCCACTATCATACCCAATAACCCCTTCTTCCTCCCTCAAATCCTTGCAACCACTTTTCAACCTAAGAGCTCTTCTACCGAATGCCTGATATCCAATGCTTATGGCCCCAATATCCCTCCAGAAAAACACATAATTCTTCATAATCTCCATCAAGTTCACCAAATCGTCAACTCATTATTTTGGATTATAGGAGGAGACTTCAACATGATCAACAACCTTTGGGAAAAGAAGAAAGAAATTCACAATTTGGAAGAGTAAATTCAAGTCTTCAATGACTTCATGAACAAATCGAGTCTAAAAAATCTCCACACATAGAATGGAATACAATTTTTGAACAATAAAAGAGGAGGAAACTCTCAAATACCCTCTAGAATGGACATATTTATCATCACTTGTTCTCTACTAATTCACTCTACCAATTTTGAACCAAGTATTCTTCCAAGCCATGGCTCAAACCACTAGCCAATGTATCTCTTCAAATTCGAAGCTTTTTGGATCTAGCATCCCAACTTCCTCCCCAATATGAAAACATGGTGTCTTGAATCAAACATCTTCTCAGACACAATTACGTACCACTTTCAACAAAGACTAAAATTTCTAAAACAAAAAATATAGGACTGGTATATTTCCATATTTGGGAACATCCACAATGGCAAGATCCAATTACAACAAGAAATTTCCCAAATATAGTAACAAATCTTAATAGAAGGAAAAATAGATGGAATCCACCAGCAAGAATCCATAATCTCCCATAAGCTTGAAGAGCTACTGAAACAAGAAGAAATCCTCTAGAAGAAAAAATCATGGGTTCAATGGTTAAGAGTATGGGGAAAAATACTCACTTCTTCCACAGATCAATGATCACCCATCTACAAAGGAATCAAATATGCAGTCTTAAATCCACAATGAACTAAACAATAGAGGATCAATAAGCCATCACAAGTGAAATATTCAATTACTTCTAATCTCTCCTCTCAAAACCAATCACAGATAAAAGACAAGGCATCAAAAAATTCACCAAAAAAATCCCCAAGCTTGTTACTCAGGAACAAAATGAAATGCTTCTGAAAGGAACCACAATACAAGAAGTGGAATCGACAGTCATGTATATGCCCAAAAGAAAAGCCCCCGTACCAGATGGCCACACCGCATAATTCTATTAGGATTGTTAGCCCATCCTTAGGCATGATATATTGTAGATTGTGAAGGATTCAAAATACTCCTCCACCATCCTTCATGCTCTCAATGCAACTTTCATCACCCTCATTCCTAAATCCTCGAGAGCCAATACCCCCTCTAAATATCGCTCGATTTCTCCCTACAATGTAATCTGTAAAATAATTTCAAAATTTATTTTTAACATACTTAAGCCCATTCTTCCCTTCCTCATTTCTCCTAAACAAATAAGCTATGTTGAGGGATGTCAAATCATCAACAACATAATTCTCACCCATGAACACCTCCATTTTCTCAAGCAGTCTAAAATCCCTAGCATGCTCATAAAATTAGACATGTCCAAAGCTTATGATAAACTAAGTTGGTGATACATCTACCACATTCTCAAAATGTTTGGCTTTATTGAAAGATGGACCCACTAGAGAATGGATTTCATCGCCAAAACCTTCTTCTCCATATTATTTAATGGCTTGCCCTCCACCCCTTTCACACCTTCTAGAGGCATCAAGAAATGTGACCCCATCTCCTCCTATATCTTAATCCTAATGTTGAAGGTTATAGGAAAATATCTCTCCACTACCCTCCATGATGGAAAATTAAAAGGATTTCACCTCAATATGTCCAATCATTACTCTACTCATTAATAATTCATGGATAACACCATCCTCAATAGTATCCCCATTGTCAAGGAAGCCACCACTTTTAATTAAATCCTTAACACTTTCTTAGATGATTCTGGAATGTCCATAACCTCAACAAATCTAAAATTTTAATTTTCAACACACCTCTTGCCATTCAAATCCATATTACCAAAATCCTTATATTCCAAAAATGATCCCTTTTGACCAAATTCTTAGTTGCCCCTCTCACCTCCAACCCCTCAAGATAAAAAAATTGGGAAATCCTTCTACTAAAATTTGAAGCCCACCTATCGAGTTGGATCTTTCACCTTCTCAACCTATCTAATTTCTTTACCTTTTTAAAATATGTGCTTCAATTTCTTCCCACCTACCTTCTCTTTGCCTTTGCTGCCCCAAAAATTCTCAACAAAATCAGAAATATGCAGTGCAGATTCCTATGGGGAGGGGCTAAATCCTAGAATAAATGGGCTTTCCTATCCTGGGATATAATTTATCAATCAAAATCCAAAGGTAGGTTGGCACTCCGGGACCTTGAAATCCTCAACAAAGCCCTTAGTGTCAAAACCTGGTGGAGGTGGTTAAAAACCACATAAGCACTATGGTGTCAAATGTGGAGGAACAAGTAATAATTTTGCGCCCAATACATCAGAAGAAAAACTCATCAAACTCACTCACAACATCAAAGGATCACATACTTGGAATTTTGAATGGGAGAAAAGAGACCTCATTAAATATCACATCTTTTGGGAAGTAAAAGATGGCCAAAATACTCAATTCTGGGAGGATTCTTAGTAACAATGAAATTTTTTTTCCAAAAAAGTAAAACTCCATCTTATCAAAGAAACTATTGAAGATAAAGGTTTATTTATAGTTTCTTAGTACTAGAAAGCGTCAATGAAATCAAAATCTACATGGCAATCATCGAAAAAATGGGATAATAAACTCGAACCACACCCTCCTCCTAATTTATTATATATCCACATATCTTTTCTGATCGTAAAATTCATATTCAAGGTAGTGTTGATATTATTTTTTGGGGATATCATCCTGAAGGAAATTTGAACTTACCTGAAGCTTGTAGCCTCCTCTCCCCCTCTAATCCTAATGAAAACAACAAAAAATTGGAAAAAGATGGCACCTCAATAACTGGCCAAAGGTCACTCTTTTCCTGTGGCTCCTACATTGGAAAAAAACATTGACATGGGATAAATTGTTATGTTGAGGATTTATTGGACCCTCAATTTTACTTCTATGCCACTCCAACTATGAAACTGGAAATCACTTCTCCAATACCTATTGCTACACTACCACTCTTGGGATAACCTCACTGCACTTTTTTAGCAAACCAGTCGAGATACGAATTGCATCCTCAATATTCCACTTCACGACCATCCCCTCCCCCCTTCTCCAATCCTCTTATTAACCTTTCATATATCTGGATCTTGATATTTCTCCTTTGGAACACTTGGAAATAATGTAACCAACGAACCTTTAAAGGACAATGCTCTCCCTTCTAAGACCTCTGGAAAACCATTCCCCTCAATTTAAGATAATCAATCCTCTCGCTACTTTAGATTAGGAATGAAATATGTTGAGTCTCAAATTCTTACTCTCCTTGATCTATCAACTTCTCTCTGCCAACACTTCCATTCCCCCCCCCCTCATCACTTCATCAAGCTCAATTTTGATGGTGCCTCCAAGGGTAATCTCAGACCAACAAGTTATGGAGGGGTTTTTCGTAATATGCAAGGTCACATCTTGCACATCTTTTTTGGGGCCATTGGTCATACCACAAACAATGTGGAAAACATTTGGGCGTTAGAGCAAGGATTACTCATTTCCAACCAAAAATGTTATAGCCATTTTATCATTGAGGGTGACTAAAAAACCAATATCAATATATTTCATTGAATCCAAAGCAGATCTAATCAATGAAAAGTCACCAAAATTTGGAGGTTAGAAGTCCAATTCTCACACACAAAAAATATTCTAACTCAAACCTCTGCTACCACCCTTTACCATTGTTGAGAAGGTAAAAAAATTGATCAATCAACTTGAAAATGATGGTGTGAACCTCAAAAATTCCTCTTTGGATATGAGTTGATAACAACCCATTCCAGAACCTCTCAGTTTGAAATGCCAAGCACAAGCCACTATTGATCTTACCCACCCTTTCTAGAAATGATATGATGAACAAACATCATTGGATGAAGGTTGGAATGTTTGTCACTCACCACCTTCCCATTGATCTCTTGCATAAAATCATCACTGCTTCTCACAATTGTTAGAAAAATGTAATGGATCTGTGAGTGCGCCCCCCCACTCTGCTAATATCAAAATGGGGGGAGGGGGGGAGAGGGGGTCCACACTCCATACATGCCATTGATATTGTGCAACAATTTAATTTTTTTGTCAAACATGTCGAAACCTTGTGATGGATCCGCAAGTATGCCCTCCCCCTCCAATGATGTCACAAGGGGGAGTGAGCAGGGGGGTTGGGGTCTGCACTCTACTTCAAGCCATTGATCTCACCCAACAAATCAAAGTTGTTGGTCTAGTTCCATAATAACTTGGGACTAGTCGCATACAAGATCGAGAGGGAGGCATCATATGGGTATCTGACATATTAGTCATGAGCATAACTACTCGCTATGGACAAGCATGTTTAATGTTTGGACTACTCAACTTTTTCAAAATTTATTCAAGGTCTTATGATTCATTCTTATACTTTTACTCTATAAATAGTTTCATTTTTTATTTTAATAAATCCAAATAATAAATATCAATTATGGAAACATGATCATGCCTCTAGGGCAATGTTGGGGTCATGGTGTATGTATGACTTGTGATTATTCCATCGTTGACATGCACATGTGAAGGTGGCTTGTTGTTGGATTGTTAGGCCTTTTATAGATGCTCCTATGGCTTTCTTCCTTGGAGCATTGTAGACCTTTAGATATCTTTGTGGCATTCTTCATTTTGGACACATAGAGCTTGGTTGCTTATTTGTGAGGGAATATAGTGTTGGATGAGGAGTGATTAGTATTCCATAAGAGGAGTGATTAGTATCAATACTATAAATTTATATTTAAAATAAATCCTAAGGCTAAATTCCAAAGGACTCCATCTTCAAAGACCTCCTTGTGAGGAAACATTTTGAAATTGTATAAACTATAGATTATTAAATATTATGCATGGTATTAGAGCTATTTTAATTGATTTTTATCTCTTAGTGAATAAGAAGTTGGATATTTTAGTTGGATTGTACTTGGGAGTGGTACTTAAATTATTTATGGGTTATTAGGTGTAAAACATTATGATGCCTAGGAAAAGTGTTAGAATCCTAGAAGGATTTCTCTATTTATGTGTTGTTGATTTTGACTTTAAGGTGTGCTTTAGAATTGTAGGATGGCAACTCTCAATCTTAGAGAGTGTCACAATTTGGATGGTGTTTCGAGTTTCATACATTTGAAGCTAAGGTTATGAATGCTTATGGAGGACACCATGATTTGGGAGCAATAAATTGATAGCTATCCCTATTTATTTTCCAAAGTTAGATACCCATAACAGGAAGGATTCTAAGACAAAGTGAATCATTCTTGATTCAGATAAGGACCAATTCATCTCTCACATTACAAAGATGAACAATTATAAAGACATGCTTGATATTGTGGTTGATATATATTTAAAAGTGCCTTTGTTTCTTGTTAGAATCTTTTGAGAAACAATATTTTATGGTCCACATGAATAAGATAGATACAATGGTGAGCTCCCTTACCAAGGCCACATATTTTAAGGATAAAATTTCTATCGTACGGATAAAGGTGGAAGATAAAGACATGATATATTTCCTTGAATGTAATTTCTCCATCATGGATGCCTTTTTTCCAAGATGTTTGTGATGATGAGACCTTGGCAAGTTTTTTAAAGCTTTGGGATAACATTGTATGTGAAGAGATTAGGCTCAAGGATTGTGTAGAACAATAAAAGGAAGTATAATAAGTAGTTATCATTAGAAGGAAAAATAAGGAAATAAAGAACAAGAACAATAAGAAATAATATTCAAGTAAAAGAGATAAATACTTGAGTAAGGTGAATATTTTAAGTGTCACCGAGATGTAACTTTATGCTAGCCAGTTTCTAGAAAAGAAGGGGAAGGAAAAATAAGTTGCAACTAGTATTGTAGTTAGAGGAGAAGAGACAGTGTCCCATTTGAAGATCACCTTCTCTATGGTATATTATTTTTCTTCTAATAATAAATCAAGTGTTGAATGGAATATGGATAATCTTTCATCAATACATAAGACTTACTATACAGAAAACCCTTCAACGAGCTTCAAGAGCAAGAGGGAGGTTTTAGAGTGGAGTTGGTTGATTCTACTAATCCTATGAGAGGATTAAAACCCATTTCCATATAGATTCCTTCATGTGATGTTCTTGATTTGAAGAAAAATCATCTTTCACTTTCTTGTTTGGCATGTCATCAATGTGTTATTGCATTGAGTGACAAAAATGCATTATACTGATTTTATTCTAACTAGTATGAGGACTTTTGCTAGAGGTGTGCAAGATGATGGCCTTTAATTATTTTTTTATTATCATGTGGCACTTGCACATTTTGATAGAAAGCTAGATGAGTTTTTTATCTTTGAGGAGGTATATGTATGGCATATATGGTGGGATGCCATGAAAATATGTTAACATATTTTTTATTCAATGATTAATTTCAAGCTTATAGTTGATGAGAGGGTTATATATTGAAAGGATAAGGTTGTTGGAATATCTTAGGGAGAGCGAGTTAACCTTGATATTTATCTTGCTTGAATATTCTCTAAGAAAGGTGGAAATGACTGTGTTGAGGTTTTTGCTTCAGTTTCTAGATGTTTTGAGGTACATGAGAGGGAATTTCATGGTCAAAATTTGTTAATAGTCATACACGGATTGTTATTTATACCATGAACTTGATACATATAAATGGATGAGATATGTGAAAATTCCTATCATTGTGATTTGATAGATTTAATCCAATTGTATTTGTCTTATATGGATATGTGCTCATATTTGTAGGATGTCTTGAACAACTCATGATGACGTGTTGTCTAAAAATTTTATCCCATGACATTCCCTAGAAGGATGATGGATTTTGATAGGTTGTTGATAGTCCAGGGTTATGTTCCTTCATGTTAAAATATGTTCAACATTCTTTAGAGGGTCATGATGTTGTGATGGAATATTCTGTTGTTGGATAAAATGATACTCCTACAACTTATAGGACCTACATTCCAAATGTTATGAAACCAGCTCACAAAATAGAAGAAAAGAGATATCAACAACTTAGACATAAGCCACTTCGAGGGGGAAACCTTATTTACATTACAGAAATGAAAAATTCTTAGATGATAAACATGAAAAAACCTCCTTTCTATATATAGGATCCCACGGCATCACAATATAATCCTACTGACCTAACAATAATAATGTAAGGGCACAAAGATAACAATAGTGGGCTTTAATGGGGCACAATAATAACAATATGGGGACTACATGGGCACAACAATAACAATAAGGGGGTGGGGGGGGGTATACTAACAATAACAATAAGAGGATACACTAGTATTGTTGGGACCTAACATGCCCCTCTCCTTCAAATAAGTGTTTTCCTCAACAATTTATTATTTATGGATGCTTTTGTATAAAATTCTCATCCTCCCATATGGAATCTTCAGCGGGTAAGTTCTTCCACTTGCTGAGATACTCTGAAATTGATCAATTCCGTAGTTGTCGACTTCTTTTTTCTGTGACTGCTTCAGGGTCCAATATGATTTTTCCTTCCTCGTAAAGTTCTGGAAATATTTTTTGAACTGGGATTTTTTCACCTATAACCTTTTTTAAGCATGAAACATGGAAAACTGGGTGCACTCGGGAAGATGCAGGCAGCTCCAATTTGTATTCCATAGTACCAATATTTTGCAGCACCATGTAAGTACCATAGTACTTTAGCAATAATTTATTTTACTTATTAGCTTTATTGAGGGACATTGTTTTGTATGGTTGTAGTCATAAAATTACCCAGTCACCTACATCAAAAATTCTTTCGCTGTGATGTTGATTTCTCTATTGTTTCATTCGATTCTACACTAAAGTTATGTTATCCTTTAAGAGTTAAAGAGCTTGTTGCTGATGCTCGAAGTGGCATTTCATTGCTTGATCATCCATATTAGCTTTCATTTCATCCTTCAAACCATCCACATTATCCTCCATGTCTTCTTTTAAACCATCTATGTCATCTTTAGTTGCTCTTTATGAGATCGAAATTTGTTGCACTTGGTACTGTAATTTTGATATATCATACTACAATTCTTCCTCTTCATGCGTCAGAGTAGAATTTTCCGCAGTTTTAATGGGTGTAGAATTATTTTTGGGAGGCATTATAGAACCCAATACTGATAACAATGCGTCAATATGCCCTTGGAATCACTTCAACTATTTCTTCAAACAAAGGTTATGCAATTTTTAAAAAAACAAATACACATATTTTTCTTTCTTTTAGGAGCTTGGTATTGAAACGGTTGTAACTTTGTAATTTAGGGTCTCCAAGATCTAAAATTTGGACCTGTGGTATCCCTCTAAGGCTTCTTTCCAATGCCACAGGTCAGACCTAATTTATATTCTTCAAGAAAATCTTATGCCCAATCTCCCACAATGACCTAATTATGAACTGATTTAGTAGAGCGAACTTGTACTGTGTGCCGTGTGTCATTGTTTCCTCCTTTGGCTGTAAAATAAATACACAGGAAACTACATTCTATGTAATTTTGGCCACTTTTTATAGAATTTCAATCTGATGATCAAAGAGAGAGTTATGACTATTTACCAAATGGCACCTCTTTGAGATGAAATTCGGGAGCTTGCAAAAACTCTAACTTCCACATATCATATCTCCGAAAATATTAAGAACCAAGATCTGACATAATAATCCACTTTGAGGGGGAAACATCCTTTATATTACATAAATGAATAATTCTTATATGATACAAATGACAGAACCTCCTTTCTATATATAGGAGTCCATGGGGACACAATATAATCCTAGCTGACCTAACAATAATAATGTAAGGCACAACAATAACAATAGTGGGCTTTTATGGGGCACAATAATAACAAATGGGGACTACATGGGCACAACAATAACAAAATGGGGGCTATGCTAACAATAACAATAAGGGGATACACTCGTATTATATGGACCTAACACCAATACATTGAAAGAGTATGGTGAGAAAAGATGTGAATTTTGATGAAGATGTGATATCTTCTAGTTCATGGGGTTTTCCTTTGATGTTTGAGGAGGAGGATATTGTTCTAGAGGATTATTTAGAGGTTGAAGTAGAATTAGGTCCAAGAATGGACAAGGTGATATTGGGAGTGGATATGCCTTCAATACTCCTCCTCCCATAGGAAGCAAAAACAAATGGATAAGAGCATGTGGGAGTGCAAGATATGAGAATAAGAATAGCTCCTAAGAGCCTAAACTCTTACAAGTAGTATATCTCCATCTTATACTAGACAAAAATTTAATGAATGTTAATAATTATAACAAGAGAGAGAGATCAATTCAACCTATGTATACCTACATCGCTTAACTCAAGAGTTACAAGCATTGTCCTTAAACACATGTTGATGTGGTTGATTATGAAAATACATATCAACTTATGTGATGATGGAGAATAATGATGTTTGTAGACATTTTCTAGGAATTCTAAAGATTTTCAAGATTGGTAAGGGTTTTATATCTTTTTAAGTAGTTAAGAGTTATTTCATTAGATTGATTATTTATAGAGAATTAAAAAAATAAATGTTTTTAATGTATGATTAAAGAATTTTAAAATTTTAAAATAATTTATTATTAAAATTTAAAGAGAATAATTAAATAACAAAAATTTCAAAAAACTAATGTTATTTATTTTAAGGAGAACAACATTGAAAAATTATAAATTTTTTAGAAATTTACATGAATTAATAAGGAATTTTTAAGATTGTAATGGATTTTAATGTTTTCGATCTTTCAAAACAAAATTTGGCTTATGGAAAAATTAATAAATTATTAAAATTTTAAAATAATTTAATTAATAATTCAATAATTAAATAATTTTGAAAAACTAAAAAAATGTTTATTTTCATTTTAATAGAATTAATTGTCTTTTTAATTAAGAACAAATATTTAAGAACAAATATTCCTACTCTCACATAAATTGTCAATCTAAGTAGATCTTTTTATTTCAACACTATTGTGCAAAATACATGCAAAAAAGATGGCAAATAGTGCTAACAAAGTCTCATAACTAGTCGTTTTAAATATCACTATGAATACTCCAGACACACTTGTCAAATCGTGTACACACTTCTCAAGGAAAAGACACATTGTGGAATAAATCACACGTTGTCACTCGATTACTCTTATTCGAAAGAAACGACATTCTTGGATGCATTTTTCATGGTTATCGTAGGCATACATTAAACGACATACCTTGACCATGAGTTTTTCCATATAACATGACCATGAGTAAAAGAGCATAACATCCAAAATAGGCATTGTTATTGTAGTAGCAACATCAACGAGGTCTTCATTGCATTTTTAATCCTGTAACATCAACGAGGTCTTAGCGAAGAAAAATTGGGGAGATATAATCCTGTAACAACATCTCAACAAGTATCACCTGAAACAACCCTTTGTCAATTTCATTAGTAAAACATCCTGAAGCAGTTAGATTTTGTAGCAAATTACAAGAAAAACTGAATAATAAAGGTGACATGCAAAAGGAACGCACTTTTGCCAATAATGACCAACAAAGTGATAGAGTATGTCTATTTAGGGTCAAAATGGTAGGAAAAGATAGGGAAAGTAGGTACAAAAAGGATGCCAATTATGTGCCCCAACAATTATATTTTTAAATATTTAATAAATTCTTAAATAATAGTTCCAATATATTTATAATAGTTATAGTTATGTTACACACAATATATATATATATGTGTGTGTGTGTGTTAAATGTTACATGTTATGTATAATTTTATGTTTTGTTATAAATACACAGTTAATAAAATTTATTTAAATAAAAAATTAATTTTTTTGAACTTTTATCTTAGTTAATATTTTATTTGGGTACAATTAATTTTATAAAACAAATTACTATATTTATTATTAAAAATATTAAAAATATATATCTATTTAATTTTAAAATAAAAAATGAAATAAAATTTCTTATTTGATTTAATAGAGTTTCACCATGAGCAACCATATTCATTATGTCAATTTAAAGCTCCTAATTTATTTATTTATTAGAGTTCAACAGTTTAATTGTTTTATGTTTTGAAAAAAAATTGGGCATATTTATGATAAAATTTGTTCGAAATTTAAAATACATTTTTAATAATAAAAAAATATATTTTTTTGAAATTATATTTCAAAAATTTCTTAAAAAAAACTTTAAAACTTAAAATAATTAGAAAATAAAGTTTACCATTGAAAATGTTTATAATAAACATGCTACCATTACAAATAACGTATATAATGAAATGTAAAAAAAAAAAAAATTAAAACCTAAATTATAGTTTTTTTGTGTGCTTTTCAAAGGATTTCTAGGTGGTTTTCTAAGTTTTTTTAGTCTTCAAGGTTTTTCTTGGTGGCTTTCTAGGTTCTTTTTGTGGCTTTCAAGGGCTTTCTTGGTGTTTTTTTGTGGTTTTCATGGCGATTTTCATCTTTTTTTTTTTTGGTAGAAAGATTTTAATAAAAGAGACAAAAATGACATGAAACCTACCTCGGCTTGAGCCTATGGGTTGTTGGCAGGGTTGATGGTAGCTGTATTGAGTTCCTCCATCTCAGTCGAGCTTAAAAACCTTCCGTCGAATTCATTCTCCTCTCGCGGTTTGAGCAAAATAACTTTCACAAGTCACATCTAGGATATTTTAATTAGAAATAATGCTTGAGCAAGCCGTTAACTCAGGTTAGAAAATGACTCGATCAAGAACTTGAAATAAAGGGTTTGTTCAAAAACTTGATCAAGTTGTTTTTAAGTACCTCAACAACTCGATCGAGCATCCGTTTTTCAGCAAAATGTGCCCTCATTTCGCTAAAAGGTGTAACCCAACTCCATGCTTTAACCCATACACCATGTGGAGATGAAAGAGTGACGAGAAGGTGAGGTGGGTACTTTGTACTTCAGTTTTTTCATCACTTGTTGCCTCTACCATCACAAAATTCCTTGGCATCACTTGTTTCTTCCACATTATGAACTTGCCTAACACTATTGGTGTCCTACCATAACCCCCTTGTGTATGTATATAGGTCCTTATGTATTGAGGCCATCTATATTAAATGAGGCCCATATAGTGTATATAGTGTGAAAGCAATAATTGTAAAAATGTTTTTTAGAAGTTTTCCCCTACTAGAAAATTCCTATATTAGAAAGTACCTAGGAAGTTAGATAGAATATATATAAAGAAGTAGAATCAAGATAATGAGGTGTCTTGTGAAGCATATTGTAATTGAAGGTCTACTTGGCTAGAGGTTTCCCATATGAAGAGGCAAGTTAACATTGCTTTCATCGATAAAGATATTGGTAATTGTAGTTTTTTGGTTCTCCTACAATTACCTACTATTGTTATAATTTGCATTTTTTCTCTCAATCTTGCTATATCTATTATTTGTTCTTTGCATCTTCTATTTTGCTAGGTCACAAGTGGTGTCAAAGAACTTTCTTAAGTTGATATTTTTGAATATTTTTTTAGGCTCAATATGTATTTCAACCACTATAAATAACATAGTGATTTGTTGTTGAATGGGTAAATATGTGGTTAGGGAAGAATATGTTTAAGAAATACAAGTGGTTTCATCTAGTTTGACACTCTTTTAACCCCTATTGGTACCCCTTTGAGTAGTCACTACATCAAACAACACTTATATATATAATTTCACTTTCGTGTACTCTTTGGTACATCAAAATCCCCTTGTATTAGCAAAACCAGCTTTAGATAAGTTGATTGACCTACTTGTTGCCATAATACACTAAGAACAATCGTAAAAAAGAATCCTCTCTACTAACTACATAATTAGGCAATACAACTATGGGTATGATCAGTCCTCCCTAGTTGGTGCCTTAAGAGAATGATCCCAATACTATTATTGGGCCCTGCACATATATTGGAGGGATATAACACCTAGAACTCCCTTACACTCAGGACCATGAAAACATTATCCTCTGTTGCTAGTAGGAGGAATTCCTACATAATTTTTCATATTGAGAATTTGGGAATTATGTTAGTGAAATAATATTCAAGTGGAAGTACAACTTCGCCAGGGGTAGGAAAAAATATTATGATTCTTTTCCCATACTCCTATTTGAGACCTATCTCAATAGAATCCATGTGTTTAATTGGTCATTGTGGTACCAATCTCTAGTAGTTATTTTGACATTGATCCAGGTGGATGTTGGTGGCCACCCACCTATTCCACTTGGATCCCCAACATTGTTTCCTTTAAGTTTCCTTAATTCTAGCACAACTTTCTATTTTTGGTAGTTTTTTGGGTCCTAAACTTCCAAAGCCATTTTGAGGTCCTAAAAGACATTTTTTTCTTCTTCTGGGAGAACAAAGAGATTGGAAAAGTGTTATAATTTGTGTCACAAATTAATTTTTTTCTCCTTGTGGATATCTTCAAAACGAGGTATTATGATATCCAAACAGAGATCATATGCCAAATTTACGACCCTCGGAATTTGGCAGTCCAACATACCCCGACAAGGCCCAAAACCGTTGGCGCTTCATCTCATAGGGTTAGGGTTTCACACTTTTTCTTTATGATAAAAAGGCCTCTGAGCCTCATTGTAACATAGCTTGCAAGACATGTAGCCATCACATCTCTTCTCAAAGATAAGCTACCATCACCTAAGCTAGTTTGTTCCATTCTGCATGTAAATAGTTTTTAGTACTTGTCATTAATTAATTGAAGTTTTTTTCTTTCACTATATCTCTGCGTTATGTTTAAATCTGTCTCTAGTAGTATCTATTGGATATCCTCCCTCCCCCAGGGCCCATGGATGAGCACTTCATGGACTACACAACAAACTCTCTAAATGAGTGGTAGATATGGAAAAACATTTAAGACTTCTATATCACCCAATATTCTTCTCTACTTAGTCCCTTTACGTAGGATTTAAATAAAGGATAAGCTAACATCAAAGGATTTAAGGAGATGATGAACACAAATTGCTATAATTTCCCACTCTTAGCGAATTTTTCCCCTATTTTGATGGAATTAACTACCAAGGATATTTCTAGAATCCTTTATTTGCATGTGGAAATCCCTTTCAGGGCTAGAAAGGGACACTGTTAAGATGAGATAATTAAACATCCAAAACCATAGGATATTGAAGGGGAATTAGTCTCTCCACCCATGATCAATCCCATTAATGCTCACATATAAGGAGAAATCCCTACAAAGATGATGGTGGGAATTTTGGATCTGTATTCAATCCAAGATATCTCTCAATAAGATCAATGTATTATATTCATTAGGGAGAATATAGTAGAATTTTTAATTAGTAGTATTACCTTCTTAGACACCATACTTGCATATATAAGCATATAATTGGGAGGACTCTGAACCAATAAAACAGGAGGAAGTGCATCAAGTGAAATTATGAAGTAATTAGGGTGTAGTAGGGGATAATGTACAGTTAGAAAATAATTATGGATTTTGAAACATCCTCACTGTTTGGAAGGTTCCCTAGCCACAAAATAGGAGCAACCTCACCCAAAAATTGGATGGAAGAGAAGTTTGGTAGGCTATTCGGATACATACCATGAACCTATGTTATGGTACAAGGATGGATTGCTTGGTCCTTCATGACATGGGATGATGGATATCAAATTATATATACATTTTGGAAATGGGGATCTCAAACCCCATATTTTAAAAAATGGCATTTGGATTTTACTGTGCATTCAATAAAATTTGACTACACTCCCATATAGATTATAATTCTTGGTTTACCAATGATGCTCAGGTCCAAGGATATTTTTAGAGAGACTACAAATTATCTAGGGATTTATTTGAAACTAATAATTCCCTTCAAGAATCTACATATATGGGGCTAGAAAGAACTCTAGTGAGCCTATTAGAGTCTATCATTATCAAAAGAGGACCTTATTTTTTTCACCAAGATCTAAATTATGAAGGAGACTATTTGAATTTGGGAGATGCCATGAGTATGGTCACTTGGTCAAATAATTCTCTCTCCATTTTCCAAAAAAATAGTGGATTTGAAAGCCTTATTTGATCAACAAACAATAATCTCTCCTAGTGAAAAAGAGGGCTCTCTAAACATAATTATATGTATCCTCAATAAGTGACCCTATAACTAAAGACTTCCCAAAAAATTGTTGGCCATGGAACTATAAGGCTATCCCAGGAAGAACTTTCATCTTGTAAAGGATACCTTATCTATTCCAGGTAAGACTCCTTCTTGCCCCTCATCTCTTACAGATTCCAATGGTACTTTACGGAGATTAATGTAGAGTATGCAATGGAATTTTTTCACAAGGATTTTTTCTCAAAGCCCCATCCTCCTTCACAAATACCTCTAAACGAATTAGGATACCCCCTTATTTCTACCTAGAAACCGCTTGAATACAACTCCCCACTCTCAACAAAAATCCTTTGTAAGGAAATCATGGAATAACCTTCTTCCTTCAAGGGTTAAAAATAAAATCTAAAGCCCTCCAACAAGGACTCAAGGTCTTGCAAATAATCCTTTGAAGGTGGTATTGGAAACATATAAGATAAAAAACCAAAAATATGGGAAAAGAGGCAAAAAATATTACTTATCTATAGCCCATAAGTAGACAAATTCAGAGGTAAAATGTGGTAGAGAAAAATTATTAATTGGTGTCCTTATAGAATCAACCCCTAAGTCATGTTCGAAACGATATAGTCTCTCCTTGAACTACTAAGGGCTAGCTAATCGCTCCAAAAAATTGTTGCTTAGGAGGTTAATTAACACTCAAAATATTAATGCCATTCTCTTTCAAGAGACTAGGATAAATGGAGGAAAGATTTTAAAGACCTATATAATATTATTAAAGCATGTGTGTTCAAATGTTTGGATGTCATAAGTCATTCAATAGGGTTATTTACAGGGTGGAGGACAAATGTTTCCCCTCTATCTAATTCATGAGATTTTGATTCATGGTTAGAGGTCTCCTTTGCTTCACGAGATCAAGGGAAAGTATTCATTTTTTTGAACATCTATGGACCCTATGTATATTGACAAGAGTATTAGGAATGGTTCTTTTCAAAATCATGGATTTTACAAGGGATGTAATTTTTTAAAGAGATTTGAATTTCACTCTTGATATGTCTAAGATATGGGGGCCAATGACCCAACCTAATCCTATATGATTTTTTTTTAATTAGAGGATTGGAGAAATTTATCTTCTTGACATTCAACCTACTAAGATTTACCCCACTTGGACACACAAAAGGATCGAGTAGGCTCACATAGCCAAATGACTCAATAGATTCTTAGTCTCAAATGACATGCTCATTATTAAGAAATGGGTGTCTTTAGAAGGGGAATTTGACGACAACCCAATTTTGTAGGAAGTGGCCCCTTGTATTGGTAAGCCTGTTAGCCCATTTCAGTTAAATTAAGAATGGATAAAATATGACGATCTAATTGAAATACTCAAGAATGTGTTATCACTCATTAGTTTTAACACTTTCATTGATAGGGTTTTACATGTCATTAACCTAGGTTCATATTGTCTCATAGTCAGTTTCATGAAATTAAAAAATATATATACATGTGGTGATGTTTACCTTAAGTCTAAACCCACCTTAAGCCTTTTCATATCAGCCAAGTCCACCTCATATCATTTAGTTTTCTCTCCCATGCTTTCAAATAAAAAAGATAATCCACTTGTCAGTTTTACACTGTTTCGTAGCGAATTATATGGAAAAACAACAGATTTCGCTACGAAACTACTTGACAGTTCCATAGCGAACCTGTCAGCAGTTTAATTGTTTTTGCTATGAAATTGGGATTTTTCTTGCAGAGATGGAAAACACGGTGTGATATGTCAAATTTTTATGGATAAAGACAAATGTGAGGTCATGCGAGTTAGTTATCATAATTCCCAATCATGCAAGGTCATATCTCTTGTAATCATTTCCTTTTATGGTCACATGTGTCGACTTTTCCCCTCGAGTTGTCAAATTACTTTTTAAAACTTTCCCCTAAACTACTCTTTGTCATTCATCGTCCAAATTATTGCATGTAAATCATATTTGTGTCACTGTTCGAGAGTTGGTTCACCATGCAAAGAATATTGTAGTTTAATTTTGATTCTGCAAGTTTCATAAGCAAGGAGGCAGCAAGAAGTATAAAGGATCAATGGCATTGAAGAAGAAAGAAAACAAGGGTGGTTATTGTGTGAGGTATGAACCTATGGATTCAAAGTTGTTAAATGAATATCCCAATGCTATGGAGGCCTTCAGGAAGGTAGGTTTCCTACAATTTTATCAAAAACTGCAGGGTTTCCATGTTCAGGTATCCAAATACTTTGCAACAAATTTTACAGGGACAACCTCAAAGGTTGGAGTTTTGAACCTCACAGTGTCACCTGATGCTATCTCTCAAGCTACATAAATACCTAGAGGTGGTGAGGAATGGTTCAAAGGCACAAAATTTAGAATTCAAAGCTATGAATAATTTCTCAAACAGGAGCACAGAGGAGTTTACATGACAAATGGCATCCCTAGGGGTTATATGAAATAAAATTATGCAGAGCTACTGTTGGTGGTCCAAAAATACTTTACCTGCGAAGGGAGGTTCCACATGGTTTATGCTTATCATTTCAGACTCCTGCATTTTTTTGGTAAGAAACCACTTGACCTACCTTTCTTTTTATATAGAAGTTTGGGGAAGATGTTAGATAAGATCCAGGTCAAGGTAAAGGGTAGTGAAACATCAATATTTCACCATGGTTTTATCAAATTTTTAATATTGGAGGAATTAAAAAGGTTAAATAGAGATTGTTTCTCTTTTATTTTTATCAGTGGATATGAAGTAGATGTAGTGACACCAAAGAAAGTTTCAGAACCAAAGACTACTCCATCTCCAGCTGTAATAGAAGAGATTGATGGAGAAGGAGGACAACCTCCTGTAGAACCAATGGAAATTGAAGTTGAACCTTTGCAAGAGACTAATATCCCTCAGGCATCACCTGCAAGATAAAAATAGAGAATTAGTAAACAAAGCAGCAGGTGGGTAACAAGAAGCCAAACATTTTCCAAAGGAAACCTAGAATACATCCTCCAGGCAATAGATATTGAAGAATCTCGAATTGTACAGGCATAAGACATTGAAGGAGATAGAAGAAAATTGAAGAAAGGTAAGTCTGTCAAGAAGTTGGATTTTGCAGGAGAGGATGCTGGTTTCATTTTCCAGCTAAGGAAGCCAATGACCAAGTCACAGATTGCAAAGGATGCCATGGAAAGAAAAGGAGAAGAAAATATCACTGAAGGTAAGCAACCAAAGAACATCACAAGCCTATATCCAATAGCACAAGAAGTTTTTGTACAAATAAAAGGAAAAGAACATGTTGAAGAAAAGAGTGAAGTACAAATTCTGCAAGAACAATTAAGAGAGGCCAAGGAAGAAGTAGTCGAAGTGAGGCTAGAATTAAAAGAAGCCAAGGTGGACAGACAACTGATGGCAGATTTTGAGAAAGAGATGAAGGAGCAACTGGATAAGTATGATAATACTTTTTCAAATGCCAAAAATATGCTAAAGAGAAGCCTTCCTTTGAGGAAGGTGGTGAAAAACACAAGGAAAAGGAATTTGTGGTTAAAGTCTGAGAGGAAAAATCTAAAAGGGCAGGTCAAAGAGCTGGAAGACCAAATGGACATGATTCAAGAAGAACTATAGGAAAGAGGATTGAAAATGAGATTGGTAGATGAACCTGAGGTACAAATTATTGTTAATGAAGATGAAGCACCCAAGGACTGAGAAGTTGATCTAAAAAAATTTTGTTTAAATTTACAGCTTGCAGGTGACACCAATTTCGGGTTAGAAGGTGAATTTTTGAAGAAAATTACTGAATCTGTAGTTTCAGCCATATCAGGCAGTTTCATAGCGAGCTCTAGGCTTGAGGGCCGAAATTTGCTACGAAATTTCTGAAGAATGTTTTTTTAATCTAAAAAATCAGTTTTATGGAGATACAAGGAGGGAATTTGATGGTATTTAGTTATTTTGACCTGACAAACACTTTTTGACTAGAAGAGGTGGTAGAAGAGAAGGTTAAAAGGTAGAAGTAGGCACACTACGAAATTTCGCTATGAAACTACCTAAAGATACCATTTTTTGCAACGAGATATTTTTAAAGAGGTTTTGAAGGTTTCAATGGTATATGGAAGGACAACCAACCACCTAGAGACATCTAAACAGATAGCGGGCCATCCCAGCATACACCCACTACTTGGCATATGTGTCACTCATACAAATCAACATGAATACAAAGTTCTAGATAATGTTAATCTCTTCCTAAAAAATAGGACAATTGTTTCTAAATTCTTGGGGGTACATTCATGTCTTGGTGATGGAGAATACCACTTGAGCATCTCATATTTATCTATGTAATTGTCCCACTACTAGAGAAGTGGATGAAATAAATGTAAGTAGAGTCCTATTAGGAGAGTAAGTCTTAAATGACTAGGTGTCTTTTTATGTTCCAGAAATTTAGTTTTTAATTAAAATTAGGTGTCAAAGTCACGGTTCGATGATCTAGCCAGCTTGGAAGATCCTATGTAAGCAAAAAGGGTCTATTTATAGACAGAAAATCTAATGAGAAAGGGTTGGAGAATGCTTTTGACACTACTACTATTGTAAATCCTTCATATCAGTAATAGACAAACATTGATTATTTTCTGATTCACTTGAGATTCTTGAGATGCTTCAATGAGTTTATGTGTTTCCTTTATATCTTGCTTCTAGCCGTCTTGATGTTAAATTACTCAGAATTCATGTTATGCATGCTCTGAATTCCTTTTAGCATTGAGTTATTGATTATTCCCATGTGTTAATGTTGTCCTTTCATTGAAACATAAAAAGCCTCAGTTTCCATAAGTAGAAATACTTGACACTAAATTCCTTTTACTGAATCTATGAGCCCAATGGTAGTTGAATCCTTCCCATTTTTCACCTGAAATCAAATATACTAAGATACTCACAGAGTTAGCCATACGTTTTAAGACCTAATTGAGAAAATCCTTTAATAAATTGAGAGAGCCCTCTCAGGCTGAAGAGGCTAATTCTCAGTCAAAACTTGGTTTGAAAGAGTTACTCTAAGTTGTCTGGTGGAGCAACCGATCAGTACCAATTTAGAGATAACATTTTGGTGCATCTGATGGGAGTCTGAAGACATATTTCCCGAAGTTTGTGCTCAAACATTGAAGCTGAACTCTTGGAGGTAGCAAGAGCTCAAAACTTTTCGAGGCTGTAGAAACTACCTTGGTGACTCCACTAGAAATTTCCATGCTCAAAGGTGGCTTCTAGAAAAATATACACAAGGAGCAATCCAGATCCTAACCCACCTACCATTATGGATAATCCAGAGAGGATTCTTAGAGGCATTGGAAGCATCTCTTCAAAATTAGGTATTCCATCACATTCAAGAGCTTTGTCCTCTGAAATTATTCGAAGTCCTGAAGATAGGAAATTTGATGATAAAATTGAAGAAGTTTTGTTTAGGTATAAAACTGAAAATGAATTGAATGATATAATACTAGACCTGAAAAGACTAGGTATTGACACATCATCCCTACTATCTAAAGAAGGAAAAGAAGAATTACGGAAAAAAATCACATTAGAGCTGTTGTTACAGAGGGAGTCTTTTGAAAACTTAAAAGAATTAGATCCATTGGAGTTCCTGTAGAAAATAAAATTTGGTATACCTTTACCTGAGTGGAGTTCATTTATATCTAGATTGCAGATACCATCTACACCCCCTCGTAATAGCTCATATTCTCCTATAGATTTTCCAAAGAATCAGAAATCAATCTCATCTGTTGTCCCTCCCCATACCATAGTTCCTGTCATTATGGCTGGAATTTTTCCTCCTCCTCCTCTTGTTGGAATTGCAAGATATGCTCCACTTGTCCTCCCTGTTGTTCTTCATGACATCCCAGATGGATACTCAACTATAATTAAAACCTTTGGAAGTGAAGAGGATATATCAGCTGAGGAACACGTGGATTAATTCAATGATTTCATTGATAGAGAGGAACCACGAAGATGTAAAGATGAGATTATTTTCCCAGATTTTCATTGGTGAGGCAGGAAAATGGTTTAAGGCCCTAGCTCCAGCCAGTTTGCAAAATTGAGGCCAGCTAGAAGATAGATTTTTGACTAAGTGGGGGATTAAGGTAAATCTAGTGCAAGCCTTGACTGAATACAACAATTTGAAAAGAGCCTTAGATGAATCTGTCAAAGAATTATCTAAGAGGTTTAAAAAACTCTATAACTCCATACCTACTCATATTAAACCTCATCCAGGAGTTGCTCAATTACACTATGCAGAGGAATTTGATTATGAGTTTTCCATCCTGCTTAGGGCAAGAGAGTCTACTTCTCTAGCAGAAATGTAGAATGATGCAGTAAAGGTAGAAGTAAACATGATATAATGATGATAGTAAAGGTTGATTATGAAAGTAAGTTTTACTCCTTTAAAATTAACTTTGATTTCACCAACAATATGGCAGAATATGAATCTTTGTTTTTGGGTTTAGAAATTTTGAAGAGACTAGGTGCCAAGAAGATATCAGTGTGTGGTGATTCAGAGTTAGTAATCAAAGAAGTTGAAGGATCATACCAAACTAAGGATGTAAGGATGAGGGCTTACAAAAATCTGATTATGGAAATGCTTGAAAATTTTCAAGAATATGCATTCATTGTGAAAACTAGAGACCAAAATTCAGTGGCTGATTCTTTAGTTGTCTCTGCAAGTTTATTTGTTATCCTTACACATTCTACTAAGAAGTATGAAGTTTAAGTTCGGCATAGGCCAGCAATTCCCGATAATATCATTCATTGGAAATTGTTTGAAGATGACCAAAAAGTTCGAAATTTCCTAGAATTAAAGGAGGAGTTTGAAAACATACAAATGGATCAGCAAAATATGTTTGTTGAAACCAAGGTCAATTTTGAAGTCTTGCAGCTGAATTTTTTTTTATACCAAAGGGCATTATTCCACTTGAAATTTTTTTTGATCAAAATGTTTTTTTTTTAAGTCTCCTAGAATGTAGGCTAATGACGAGGAGGTAGAAACTTGCAATCTTGGAACAACAAAAACGCCTAAAATGATCAAAATTTCCAAGTTTCTTTCTGTGGAGATGAGGCAGAAGTATGTTGAGATGATGAAGAAATACATTGATGTTTTTGCATGGAGGTATGTTGATCTGAAAAGGTATGATCCTAGTATTATACATCATACTATTCCTATCAAAGAGAATGAAAAACCTTTCAAACATAAATTGAAAAAGGATTAATGCACTGCTGATGCCTCTAATTGAGAAAGAGATTAAGAAAATTTTTGATACAAATATCATTGTCCATGTAAGGTTTTCAAAATGGCTTGCTAATCTAGTACTAGTCAGAAAGAAGAGTGGAGAGTTCAAAATGTGTATTGATTTCAGAAATCTGAACAAGGCTTCCTTGAAGGACAACTATCCTCTTCCCAAGATGGATCATATTTTGCAGAATATTGTTGGCTCTCAAAGGATGTCCATACTGGATGGATTTTTAGGTTATAACCAGATATTGGTACATTTGGAAGATCAAGAGGACTTCTTTTACCACGCCATTGGGAACATTCATGTACGCCAAGATGCCTTTTGGTTTGATGAATGCAGGAGCGACTTTTCAAAGAGAAATGGATATTGCCTTTGCTGAGGAGAAAGAAAAATCAGTTATGGTATACTAGGACGACATAACTATGTTTTCAAGAAAGGAGGAGGATCACTTGAAACATTTGGAGAAAATTCTACAGAAATGCAGAAAATTTTGGTATCTCTCTTAACCCCACTAAAAGTATTTTTTCTCTAACTTTTGGAAAATTGCTTGGACATATCATATCAAAGGATGGGATAAGGGTTGATCCTAATATATTTAAAGAAATTCAGAAGATATACTTGCCAAGGAACAAGAAGGAGATTCAGTCCTTTCTTGGAAAAGTAAATTTTTTTAGAAGGTTCATCCCGAACTTTGCTAAAATTGTCAAAGATATTACCAAGATTTTAAAGAAGGGAGATGATATTAAGTGGATTGTTGAAGCTAAGCAATAATTTGAAGAGATAAAGAAAGCCCTCACTCAAGCCCCAATGCTTATTAGTCCAAATTTCTCAAGTGAATTTATGGTTTTCACATTTGCCTTTGAAAATACCATTACTAGATTTTTATTGCAGAAAGGACAAGGCACTAAAAAACCTATTTCATTTCTTAGTAGAACTATTTCCAACTTTGAGTTGAAGTATAATATTTTGTAAAAATAGGAATATGCTTTGGTCAAAGCTCTTAAAGACTTCATAATTTATATTTTACAATCTCATGTCATTGCATTTGTACCTAACACTGTGGTTATATATTTTGACACAAGCTGATCTTGATGGAAAAAGAGGGAAATGGATATCTACTTTTCTGGAGTATGACATAGAAATCAAGCCTACAAAGTTGGTGAAATGACAAGGGTTAGAAAAACTAATGGCACAATCAAACTTTGAATGTCTTGACAGGAACTTCATTGTAGAAATTTCAGAGCTATCAGAAGAAGAGGAAGAGTTGGTACCTAATGAAGAGAATTCATCTTATCTGAATGGTATAGAGATATAATATTTGTCTTAAGTCATTAGAAATATCCTCCAGAGTTTACCAAATCGAAATCAAGGTTTGTAAAGTTGAAGTCATTAAGATACTGTATTGTGAATAAGAATTTGTATTGTAAAGATACCAGTGGGATCCTTTTGAATTGTTTGTTGGAAGATGAAGCTGAAAAGGTCATTGAAGAGTTTCATAAGGGATATTGTGGAGGAGATCATTACTATAAAGCCAAAAAAATACTAAGAGCAGGCTACTATTGGCCTACCATGTTTAAGGATATTTTCAAGAAGATCCTTACATGCCATGAATCCCAAATTTTTTATGGTAAGAAAAAGTTGATTCCTTTACCTTTGATGTCAATATATGTTGAGGCACCTTTCCAACAATGGGGGTTGGATTTCATTGGTGAAATATGCCCAGCATCTTTAGGGCAGCATCGCTGGATTTTCACAGCCACACATCATTTCACTAAATGGATCGAAGCAATCCCAACAAGGCATGCCACTAATTCAGTCATCATTCAATTATTAGAGAAACATATTTTGTCCAAGTTTGGTTGTCCTATGAAGATTATTACTAAAAATGCACAAGCTTTTAAATCCTAAAATTAATTAGCTTTTTTCATCATTATCATATAACACTTGGACATTCAAAAGCCTATTACCCCCAAGGTAATGGCCTTGCAGAGTCATCCAATAAAAGTATAGTAAGGATTATAAAAAAGGTGTTGCAAGAAAACCAGAGATCATGGCATCTGAAATTGAAATATGCTCTTTGGGCTAATAGGGTCTGTACAAAGCAATCCATTGGTACATCCCCTTATGAATTAGTGTATGGAGCCGAAGCTATTTTTACCACTTCTTTGGGAGTTTCGGTAATGAAGCTGCTACAAGGACTTGAAGAGGAGCCAAATGCTGTTCAAAGAAGGATAAACCAACTGAGAGCTGAATAAGAAAAAATAGAAGGGGTATATAACAACCATCAACAATCACAAAACAGAGTGAAGAAAACATTTGACAGAAAAGTTAAAGAGGAAAATTTCCAGCTTCAAGATGTAGTTTTGAAATGGGAAGCCAAAATTGAAGAAAAGGGAAAGCATGGAAAGTTTGAAAATATCTAGAAGGGACCATTTGTGGTAGCTGCATATCATGGCAACAACACTTATCTACTTCAGGAAATGGATGGACAACTATGTGTAGGAGGACTTGTCAATGGAAGGTTTCTGAAACACTACTCCTCCTAATTTTTGACTAAATATTCACTCCATTGTATATATTTCGTTTTTTGTTATGATGTTTTGCTAATAAAGATAAGTTAATCATCAAGCTTGAGGCTAAGGAGAAGGCCATAAGAGTTTGAAGAAGGCTTTGTGAATTTTAGAAGTTTTGTTTTTCAACAAAAGGTGGCACTGGAACTACATGTTCGTTGCCGTAGCACATGGGCACACCATCCCCAGTGGAGCCATTGTTATCACTCATTAGTTTTAACACTTTCATTGATAGGGTTTTTATCACTCATTAGTTTTAACACTTTCATTGATAGGGTTTTACATGTCATTCACCTAGTTTCATGTTGTCTCATAGTCAGTTTCATGAAGAAAAAAAAAATACATGTGGTAATGTTTACCTTAAGTTTAAACCCACCTTGAGCCTTGTCATATCAGTCAAGTCCGCCTCATATCATTTAGTTTTCGCTCCCACAATTTCAAATAAAAAATATAATCCACTTGTCAGTTTTACACCTTTTTAGTGAATTATATGGAAAAACAACATATTTCCTACGAAACTGCCTGACAATTCCATAGCGAATCTGTCAGCGGGTTAACTGTTTTCGCTACAAAACTAGGTTTTCTGTTACAGAGATGGATAGAGTGGTGTGAGATGTCAAATTTTGATGGATAAAGACAAAGGTGAAGTCATGCGAGTTATTTATCATAATTCCCAAGCATTGAAGGTCATATCCCTTGTAATAATTTCCTCTTACGGTCACATCAGTCATCTTTTCCCCTCGAGTTGTCAAATTACTTTTTAAACCTTGCCCCTAAGCTGCTCTTTGTCATTCATCATCCAAATTATTGCATGTAAAGCATCTTAGTGTCATTTTTCGAGAGTTGGTTCACCATGAAAAGGAGGTTGCTATTTAATTTTGATTCTGCAGGTGTCATAAGCAAGGAGGCAGTGAGAAGTATAAAGGATAAATGGCATCAAAGAAGAAAGCAAACAAGGGTGGTTATTGTGTGAGATACGAACCTATGGATTTGAAATTGTTAAATGAAGATCCCAGTGCTATGGAGGCCTTCAGGAGGGTAGGTTGCCTACAATTTTGTCAAAAACTACAGGGTTTACATGTCGAGGTATCCAAAGACTTTGCAACAAATTTTACAGGGATATCCTCAAAGGTTGGAGTTTTGAACCTCACAGTGTCACTTGATGCTATCTCTTAAGCTATAGAAATACCCAAAGGTGGTGAGGAATGGTTCAAAAGCTGATCTGAAATTGTGAGAACAAAGTATTTCTCATACAGAGATTGATTGTAGGGGCATTCACCGGATATTTCACCTTTCAAAGAAAGAATGAATTCGGAGGCTACCTGGCCCTTCTACAGACTCTGCCTAAAGAAATAAAATGTAATCACTGAGATCCGATCAATGAAAGTATTTGTTTTAAGTGCAAAGTATTCATTGATCCAACTTTAATGTGTGAATAGGCAAGTATACATATTCTGCAAATGAAGTATAATGGTTTGAAGATGAACTAATAAGTTTTGTTCACTGTTTAAACCTGCTTGGGAAAAGATTGCTTATAAAAATTTACTGTTTAAAGGAGCAGAATCTGAAAATATGCAGCAAAATTATACAGTATGACAACAAATAATTGTTTAAGCGGTTCACCCCTCTCTTGGGCTACCTTCGCTAGGTCCAAAAGCCTCTAATTAGGCTTTTCCTCTTTGATTAAATGCTCAAAATGTGAATACAACTGTATAGAAGCCTCAAATGGAAAAATACACTGCAAAAATAGATTCAGAAGGCCCAAATCAGTCTAAAATGACTAAACATTCACCTCCATTGGATGAAGGTAGTCCAAAACAGCTCTTTTTCCCTTAGGCCCTGGTGGCTCCACGACAAAAAATGCTGGTAAATTCTCTGTTAGAGTGCCCTGATGGCTCTGAAAACACTTCCAACAGCTCCAGAATGCTTTCTACACCCAAAATCAAAAAAAATATTCGTATCAAAAGGCCTTTCCTAGCCAAAGTTATGGCTCTTTTACTCCAACTGCCAGTTTGGCCTAGTAAAACTCCACTAAATCTGGCTAACTGCCAGATAGCCCGACAGTTCTGGAGTCTGGTGCTAAATCTGTGGAACCGCTGAATTCACCGCCAGTCGTGGGTGCTTAAAGGGATAAGACATGTGACCGCACCGTTTGGAAGGCATTGAATAATCTTTGAGTAATGTTCGGCATATAATAAAGTTTTTAAACCATATATTAATATGGTTCCGCACCTCCCGCCTTGTATTGTGACCACGTCCCAAATGGTTTATATGCCCCACCTGCATTTGAATCACGCGCGTTAATCCCACATGACATACGTTGCCACGTATTAGAATTTGCACCATACGTTATTCCATACACCTTTAAACTTTGACATTTAAGTTGCCATTAACCTTTGCCTTTGATATTTATGCCATACCATATAACATTTGAATGTGTTGCCACATGTTTAACTTTAGACATTTGGGTTTTAATATATCCCACTTTAGGCTGGTGGGTTTTCACATTTTTTTTTTATAATTCGAAATTGTTTAATATATATGGGTTTAATGTTTAGTTTTTTTAATAAGGTTTAATTAAATTTTTTTTAATAATTAATTAAAATATATAAATAATAATATAATATATGATTAATAAAAATCATATAAATATTAATAAATATATAATTTAATTAATTAATTAAATCTTAATAAAAAAATAAATTTATCTCATCCAATATATTAAAAAAATTTCTTTCCAAATTGAAAGTTATTGGGCAAATTCAAACTGCAATATCTCCTCCATACGACAACGGATTTCAGTGACGTTTGCGGCATTGGGATCGTATTGACGAGCTCTTTCCTGTCGATCTGGTTTAGAACAATTCTGAGCAACTTCATTTTTGAGCATTTTTCTACAAGAGACTTGATCTCCTGATCAAAAGCACAAAATTCAAAATGAAAAGCTGTGAAGAATTTCTCAAATAGGAGCACAAAGGAGCTGACATGAAAAATGGCATCTAGGGGTTATATGAAATAAAATTATGCAAAACTTCTGTTGTTGGCCCAAAAATACTTTACCTGCGAAGGGAGGTTGAAATGAGGCTATAATTAAGAGAATCCAAGATGGACAGATAAATAATGGAATATTTTGAGAAAGAGATGAAGGATCATATGGATAAGTATGATAAGACTTTGTCAAATGCATAAAATATGCTGAAGAGAAGCCTTCCCTTGAGTAAGGTGGTGAAAAACACAAGGAAAATGAATTTGTGGTTACGGTCTGAGAAGAAAAAGCTAAAAGGGCACGTAAAAGAGTTGGAAGACCAAATGGACATGATTCAAGAAGAACTAAAGAAAAGAGGATTGAAAATGAGATTGGTAGATGAACCTGAGGTACAACTTGTTGTTAATGAAGATGAAGCATCCAAGGAATGAGAAGTTGATCTAAATCATTTTTGTTTAAGTTTACGACTTGTAGGTGACACCAATTTTGGGTTAGAAGATGAATTTTTGAAGAAAATTACCGAATCTGTAGTTTCAGCCATATCAGGTAGTTTCGTAGCGAGCTCCAGGTTCGAGGGCTGAAATTCACTACAAAATTTCTGAAGAATGGTTTTTTATCTAAAAAATTAGTTTTATGGAGATACAAGGAGGGATTTTGATGGTATTTAGTTATTTTGATTTGAAAAACAATTTTTTACTAGCAAAGGTGGCAGAAGAGAAGGCTAAAAGGTAGAAGTGGGCACAATACGAAATTTCACTACGAAACAGACTAAAGATACTTTGATTTGCAGCGAGATTTTTTTAAATAGTTTTTGAAGGTTTGAGTGGTATATGGAATGACATCCAACCACTTGGAGGCATCCAAACGGATAGTGGGCCATCCCAATAGACATCCACTACTTGGTGTTAGCCATCTATAATTTTTGTTATATCTCATGATGGCTAAAAAGGTCCTTAAGCTTTCAAGAAATTATTTTTTATGAAAACTTTGTGAGTTCTTGAAAGCCCACTGTGTTCTTTAACCTAAGTCTACCAATCCACTGAAAATCTTCACACAAAACCTCCAAGATTATCCTGCTGAAACAAAGGAACTGTGATAAAAGGTTATGTTCAACATCTCATAATTCTCCCCTCCATTTCAACCATTTTTCACTCATTTTAACAGTCATTTTCCTCTTCAAAAAGGGTTTAATACTCTTCATTTACCCTTCATTACCCTTGAAAAATCCATTTAAATCATAAAAAACACCTTCCTGTGGTTAAAATTCACCCTTTTTTATCCTATTGAAACCTCAAAAAGGCTCAAAAACTCACTTTTTAGGCCTATTTTCCGACCTTTTATTAAGAGAAGGCCTTAAGCCCCTTTTGGCTTAAGCCCTCAGCCCCTCTTCTTCATGCGACCCGGCTCTGCAACCAAGCGCTAAGCCCATCACCTATCGGCCATCGCAGTTCCCTGTTTCCTCTTTCCCCTTGTATTTTCTTCTGCCGATGGCCGATCCCCCGAGCCAATCTCCACCGTTGATCCTGTCTAAGATCTGACGGTCCTCGCTCCATCGGCGCATTGCACTTCGGCGATTCCCATTCCCACTTCCATCCTCCGCTGATGAAATCTCCATCGTCAATCTCCCCCAGGTCGGACGGTCCGCGCTTCATCGCACATCGCATCGGGCTTCGCCCTTTCCGTTCTGCCTGACCCTCTTCACCATCGATATGCGAAGCCCCGATTGAATCCTAACCGTTGATCTCGATCTTGATCCAACGGTCCTCCATCCATCGCACTTGTTTCTCCTATCGACCATCGACACATTGCAATTCCAAATTCCTCCTTCTCTAACCCTCTTCTCCGCCGATTTCTGATCCGCAGAGTTAATCTCAGCCGTCCATTTCCCCGATCCAATGGCTCCCATTGATCCTCACATTTTAACTCCACCCAACCAATTTTCACCCCACGCATTGAACATTTCGCTCCATGAAAAAGTAGCTAACGCCAGCACTAGATCCCACCTATTTCCCTCCTGCACATCTTTTCTCCCTTCGCATTTGATATGAGCCGTCGATCTCCCAGATATGACGGTCCAGAACTGTTTTCGCGCTCAATCCACCAAAATGATTTAACATCCAAATTCAATGTGAAATGGGCGGTTTTGGTAGGACATGTGTCGTTCTCCAACCCATATCGCGTTCGATCAGCCCCAAACCGCTTACCACCTTCTGGCCATGCGAAAACCACCTCCGGTTTTCTGCAAAACCACTTCTCCTTGTTTTCGCGCCCTAATTCAAATTCCCACCGTCTACATCTTTCCGCCATGAAATCCCTCATCCGTGCATTATCCTTTCCTCTGCAACTGCTCCCGAACCCTCCTAGCCTCTGTTAGCAGTTAAACCAAAACACATGTTTTATAATATGTTTTTCGTTTGTTGTAGTTTTAATGGCGGCCCTGAGCCCAAAGCGCCATTCCACAATCAAATTTAGTAACTGAGGCCTAAGGATGACGATCCGAGGGTCTGTAAGTAAAGAAAAATGGAATCAAGGGTTTAATTCCATGGATTAATCGATTTCTCATGAACATTGATTAGGTTTAATGAAACCTTCCGGCATAGAACTAGAAGACACCTATGCAAGAAAAGAAGACAATGGTTAAGGCTTAAATGAAGATTAAAGGTTAAAAATCACAGATGAACAGAAGTTTAAAGAAGTCCGAAATGTGTTAAACACAACATGGTGAATTAAGAAGGCCAAATTAGGCCTTAAGCATAGTTTATTGCTTAGATCAAGAAGGCTTAGGCTAAAGCAGCCTCGAACACATCAACACAGAGCAATTATTCAATCAGAAATATCAACTAACTCCTTTGGCCATTCTTTATCTGTAAAGGCAAACAAGAAGTTATTACACAAAAGAATATATTTTAAACTGTCAGAACATTTATTGTAAAGATAAGATAAAGCCTTAAAGTCAATATTTTCCACCTATCTTTATCTCAGAAATTAAGACAAAGTTATTTAACAGAGAAGTAGCTGCAGATATTCTTACCTTATGCCCTGTGTGGTTTTCAAGGCTAGGAATGCATTTACTCTGTAATTAATAACATTTTGAACCCTAGAAGAGTTTCACCTCCTCATTTGCAACATAAATATTGCATTGGAACTCATTGTAAACGTTGGATTTTGATGACTGATGGTGGAATAATACATAGTCCTTTGAAGCTCTTGAAGAGAAATTGATGTCTTGGAACTCATGCATGATCTAATTTGCTTGTTGATGGAGAAGGATTTCTTGCAGGATCCATAAGCTTGGTTGATGGTGAAGTTTTCTTTTGTTTATGTTTTCTAGTTTTCCATTATGTTTTCCATCTTGCTATGTTGCAATAGGACAAAGAATTTAGATTAAGAAATGTTTTCTAATGGCACCTTAAATCTGTTTGTCCTTCACTACCTTAATGTTTTCTTCTGCTAAGATACATTAGAGAAATCATTTATTGCTCTCTAAAAAGTTCTTAGCTCGTCCTTTTCTTGAGTAAGTTAGATCAGTTAGCATCAATTATGATTTAGGGTTAGCCCTGCATATTGTTGCCACTGAAATATTCTATTCTTGGAATCATCTCTTTAAAGCAGCTTTGTCTAGGTTTGTCAAGGAAGTTTGTTTAAAATCATGCTCTTTGCCTTTACTTAGCTAAATTTATTTTAAGGAAACCTTATAGCGGTTGCTTTGGATGTTAGAGTTTTCTCTCCTTCTATGGTTATAGTTACTTGTGTTTCTTAAATGTTTTTTTTTGCTCTAGATGATAAAAGCTCTGAAAGTTGGATAAGTTTCTTACCTTTTCTGTTTTTTTATCTGAATGTTTGTCTTGGTTAATTATCTGTTTTTAGTCTGAAATCAAATGGATAAGGTTCTGCTTATGCCTTTGATTCTCTTGTTGTTCTTATCAATTTTCTAACTCCCTCAGTTTACAAGTATATAAAGGATTCGGTTTCAGCCCTTTATTAGTTTCTTGTTCTCAATCTTTAATGTCCATCCCATGATCCTTCACAACTTTAAAGATCCACCAACCAAGTTAAATTGCCCTGTAAATACTCTTGACACCATTGATGAACTCATTCATGACCTTGTTTGACTCCATTTCCCAATGACTTAACAGTCTTCCATGTTTCCTATCTAAAATCTATCAAAGTATCATACCCAACCAAAAAACAACCAAAATACCTTGCACTTAATAACTAGCCTAAAATCAACCTCTTAAAAGCATCGAGCTATATCCTTACAAACATATTGAGAGATCCCTCTCTGAGACTAGGAGGGCTAGACCGTAGAACTCTAAAGCTTGGTTTGATGTTACCCTTGTCAACTTGTATCTCAATCATTATAGAAAATTACGGGGAGCTAACATAATCACGATCACTATGGGACTTCGAGTATATAGTCACATGAATACCTCTAAAAACTCATTAGACCCCGCAAATCAAAAGAACATCCAAGAATCTCCACCATCGCCACCAACATAATGGCGATCATGGTGGACCGAGTGAGTTCATAATAGCCTGATAAAATCTTATAGACTCATATACATCCCTAGTTTGACTTAAAAACCAACCCATAGCCAGAGTAGAAACTAATTACTTCATCATCCTAGCAAGATAATGACTTAGTTAGGGGATACTCATTAACCTTAGGGCTGCATAAAGAAACTAAAAACCCAAAAGCATTCCCTAGATTGATTTTTTTATCAAGAATTTGGTGGTGGACCATTGTATACATATCTTCAAAATTTCGAAAAAATCCACCTAGCGACTCCACTAGCCTCCAGTAGGCCTTCCTCATCCCACTAGTCCCATAGGTTGTTCTAGGATTGTGTCAAATCAGTCCAAAATAGTTTTTAAGGCCTAGTTATACCTTGTGTGAATAAAGAGATCTGGCTTCATGAAGGATCTATACCAGATCACACCCAGACTTAAATCCTCCTGCCGTAGTTGATAACCCATAAAATATTTTGTGGAAAAATCCTAAAGCTGGAAACTCACCCACTGTTAGGACCATCCATAGAGAAAGTTCTACACCAAAACACCTTACAGTTTCACAAGATCCTCAGTTTTATTTTCACCATACCAAGAACCTATTCAGGACCAAGTCACAAAGTAGGGTTGACCAAGCTAACCTTGAGCCCATAGATTTGCAGCAAAGCTCCAGTAGAGAAGATTCTCCTTCCACTCCACCTGATTTTTAGCTTCTACATCACTTCAGCCCTTTTCAACTCAAATCTACTCAAAATCAGCCTTCCGATCCAAGTACCTCAGCTACACCCATCCATACCATCAGTGTGCAAACCACCTCACTCCATCCTCCTCCACCTCTCGCAAATCCTCCCCTTGTAAATCAGCCTTTGTTTCCTTTCCCTCCCATCATGGCAGCCTAGTATGCTCCACTGGCTCTACAACAACCACTATTACCTTTGCCAAATGACTATCAGTCCAAAATCCCTCACTTCTTAGGGACTGAATCCATCATTGCTCAAAAACATGTAGATAGAATTAATGATGCTTTTGACTATATGGAGATAGAAGAAGAAACCATAAAAATGAGGATTTTTTCTCAGAGCCTAGGGGGAGAGCCCAAGAAATGGTTTAAAGACTTACCTCCCAACAACATTCATGATCTCCCTACTCTATACCAAACCTTTGTGAACAAATGGGAAATCAAGAAGAACCCCCTCCAAATTATGTCCGAGTATAACAATCTTAAGAGAAATCTAGGAGAAAGTGTTCATGACTACTCCACTAGGTTTAATAGTGTTTACAATGCTCTCCCACCACACATAAAACCTCCCCAAGGCTTGGCCTTAGTAAAATATCCTGAAGGCTTTGATGCTGATATGGCCTATCAACTAAGGGAGAGAGATTACCTAACTCTAGAAGACATGCAAAAGGGGGTTGTAAGTGTAGAGGCCAATTTGATGGAGAAAAGGGCTAGGGTGAGATCAGAAAAAATGGTGACTTATAGAGATGACACAACACCTGCACCCCTCCTCTTCCAAAACCAAACTTGACTCCATAGTTAGGATAATGGAGAGGATGATGGAAAAATTCAGTTTGAATGAGAGAGCACCTCCTAGAGAAAATCAAGACAATCTTCAAAATAGAAATAGAAACCAGAATTTTAGAAGATACCCTCCTCAAATCAAACAAAGAGAGAGTGACCAACAAATCATACCCCCTTTCCAAGACAACTATGTAAATGAAGAAGAAAGAGAGCTTGAGCAGTTGGAAGAAGACCATGTAAATGTCATAGGTTCGGATGATGAGGATAACACATTCCTTACTGAAGAAGAATAATGGATGTTTTCTTCAAAACCAAATGAGAAATCATATGAAGATTCCGAAGACTATAGATTAGGATTTGAGAATGCCATAATGGAAGTCCATAGGCAGTATAACCTTAGGAGCAAAAAGAGTCAAGATGTTCCTAAAACAAATCAGCCAAACGATGCTGTTAGAAAGACCATCTGAAACTATTCCTAAAAAAACAGCAGAAAGCACAAATACTACGGCTAAGAAGACTGAACTAAACAAGAAAAAGACTAGCCACCCTAGTAATTATTCAAGCTTCCCTAGTACTTCAAATAGTGGCCCTGAAAAAACCTTACTGTCCAAACCATCAAATCAGAATCAGCAAATTAAAAATGTAGGAAAGTTCATGGCTGATAAAGCTGATGTAAATGCAATAAAGACACCTGTGCCTTTTATTTTTTAGGGGGAGATTGCTAAAATCAAGATCACTATACCCCTCACTGAATTGGTAACCCAAGAGGTATATAGATCCCAGATTTTCAAAGTGTTAAACATAGGCAAGGATACTGATACCTTAAACTTAACTGATGATAAACCAGAACTGTTGTTTGGTCCTGAAGTAGAGGGAAGATATTAAGAAGGAGCAGTCCCTCCTTTCTATGTAAGTCTGAACATACATGACAAAATTCTGCATAATTCTATGCTAGACTCCGGTGCCTCACACAATCTCATGCCAAAGGTTGTGATGGAGAGATTGGTCCTATAAATCACAAAGCCCTACAAAGAATTGTATTCTTTTGATTCCAGTAGGGTTAAGTGTCTGGGCCTAATCAAGGATTTGTGTGTCAATCTGGCACAAATCCCCGCTAAGAGTCTTGTCATGGATATAGTTGTGGTTGAAATCCCCCCAAAGTATGGCATGCTTTTATCTAGATCATGGGGAAAAAAACTCTAGGGTAGCCTTCAAATGGACATGACCTATGCCACCATCCAAATATTCAATCAAACAAGAAGATTGTACCAGGAATCCCACATGAAATACATGGTGAGTAACATAGATAGGCCAAATAACACACCAGTTTATTCCATTCACTCAGACCTCGACTCCTTCATCCTGTAAAATGAAAATGACATAAGTGAACAAGTGAATGACAATGAGAGAGAACTAAGTCCCCCAGAACAATCAAACCTTCTCTCTAATCAAGAAAATGACTCCCAAAACTCTAGCAGCCCCGAAGTACAAAACATTGACAAAACTAAAATTGACACCCTTTGGCATATGAGCTTTGATGGTTCTTATGGTAAGGCCAGATCAGGGGCTGGTGCTTGGATCCACAACACAAATCAAGGCCATTCCTATAGGTTAGATTTTCAATGCACCAATAATGTTGCAGAGTATGAGGCTCTCCTTATTGGTCTATACTTACCTAAAAATATCAAAGTCAAGAAAATCTTGATCCAAGGAGATTCTGAACTAATCATCAATCAAATTAAGGGAGAATATTCAGCCAAGAACCCTATGTTAAGGGAATATAGAAATGCTGCCCTAGACCTTCTCAAAACCTTTGAGAAATATGAGCTTACTTTCATCCCTAGGGCCCAAAATTGCCTTGCCAATGAGCTTGTCTATGCTGCCAGCAATTGCTCTTTACCTTATGAAAATAATCAATGCCTCATCAAAATAAAGAACAGGCCTACTGTACTGGACAACTTGAACCATTGGCAAGTGTTTGACAATGATGACCAAATAGATGATTTTCTGCAATCCAGAAATGACTTTGCAAGCACAAAACAAAGTTTGAGATTTGAAAGAAATAATTCTAGTGAAAAAGAAACTCCCAAAACAAAGCTGCCCTTTGATGATGATATAAACCACCTTCAAAACCCTTGTGTTGCAAAAGTATTTGATAAATCAGATCAAAGAGAACTTGAAATTCTACAGTACAAAGATGACACCTTGCCAAGAAGCCTTACACCACTAGAAGAGTTGTTTAATTTTAATGATGTAGCTATAAAACCCAAGATGGAACCCACTGAAACAAATGTAGAAGAGTGTAACATTGGAGGGATGAAAGAGCCCAAAATAATCAAGTTGTCCAAAACTCTCCCATCTCACAAAAAACAGAAATACATTGAGCTTTTTAGAGAATTTAAAGATGTGTTTGCTTGGGGGTATGAAGAATTGAAATCCTATGACACCAAAATCATCCAACATAACATTCCTCTCAAAGAAAATCAGAAACCATTTAAACAAAAGTTGAGAAGAATAAACCCCCTCTTGTTACCCTCAGTTGAGAAAGAAATCAAAAATATGTATGATGTCGGGATCATAGTCCCTGTCCGATACTCAGAATGGGTGTCCAACCTTGTGTCAGTTAGGAAGAAGACCGGGGAAATTAGGCTTTGTATTGACTTTAGAAATTTGAACAAAGCCTCCCTGAAAGAAAATTACCCCTTGCATAAAATGGATCACATACTCCAAAAATTAGTTGGTTCACAAATAATCTAATTACTAGATGGCTTCTCAAGTTATACCCAAGTTCTAGTCTTTCCAAGTGACCAACTTAAAATTGCTTTCACATACACCTTGGGGTACGTTCATGTATGTTAAAATTCCATTCGGTTTAATGAATGCAGGGGCTACTTTCCAAAGGGCAATGGACATAGATTTTTTAGAAGACATAGGTTACTTCATAGTCATATACCTTGATGACATCATTGTCTACTCTAAGACTGATGAGGAGCACTTAGTCCACTTGAGAAAAGTATTTGAAAAATGTAGAAAGTATGGCCTGTCCCTAAATCCTAAGAAAAATTTGTTTGGCCTTCAGGAAGGAAAACTCTTAGGTCACATCATCTCTGAGGAAGGAATCAAGATAGATCCCAAAAGAATAGAAGGCATCTTAGAAATCAACCATCCTAGGAAGACTAAAGAGCTGCAATCTTTCATTGGAAAGATTAACTTCCTAAGAAGATTCATCCCTAAACTTGCTGAGCTCCTAAGAAATATCACGAATATGTTGAAAAAGGAAGTAGGAGTGAAGTGGAATATGGAAGCAAAACAATCTTTTGAGCTGGTAAAAGAAGCACTCACACAAACACCAGTCTTAATCAACCCTGACTTCACCAAGGACTTTTACATTTTCTCCTTTGCCTCTGAACATACTGTGGCAGCAATATTGTTGCAAAAGAACATCATGGGGCAAGAGCAGCCCATAGCTTTCTTTAGCAAAGCCTCAAGGGATGCCCCTCTAAAGTATAACATTATGGAGAAACAAGCCTTTGCCTTAATCAAAGCTTTGAAGGATTTTAGAGTTTATATTTTGCATTCACATATCATAGCCTTTGTCCCAAACACGGTTGTCAAAGATATACTTAATCAAGACCCTGATGGTAAAAGGGGCAAGTGGATTGCTACCATTTTAGAATATGACTTAGAGATCAGGCCCACAAAACTCATCAAAGGGCAGGGATTAGCAAAACTCATGGCTGAGTCAAACTTCCAAGCTTTAGATATGAACATGGTTGATATTTTGGAAGAGATAGAAGAATGCACAACACCATTCATTGAAGAAACATTCATGAAATCTCCTTGGTATGCTGACATCATATATGTGTTGCTTTATTTGAATGCTCCTCCTTCTTTGTCAAAAAAAAAAAGATAGATTTTTCAAACAAAAGGCTTTAAATTATTGTATATTAGATGGAGTTTTGTATTGGAAAAATGCTGTGGGGATTTTACTTAAATGTTTACTTGAGGTTGATGCAGGAAAAATCATGCATGAGCTACATGAGGGAGAATGTGGAGGACATATTAACTGGAAGACCACAACAAACAAGATCCTCAGGTTTGGATACTATTGGCCCACCCTCTTCCCAGACACCCATAAGTTAGTCATGTCCTACCACAAGTGCCAAATCTTTGATGGCAGGAGAAACCTCTTACCACTACCTTTGCAACCTATTAGTGTTAAGGCTCCCTTTCAACAATGGGGTTTGGAATTCATTGGGGAAATTCACCCATCATCCTCAGCCCAACAAAAATGGATCCTCATGGCCACTGCTTATTTTACCAAATGGATAGAGGCCATACCCACTAGGAATGATACTAACTTTGTCATCATCAAATTCCTTGAAACCAACATACTATCCAGATTTGGTTGTCCTAGGAAAATAATCACAGATAATGCTGCTACCTTCAAGTCCAAGAGGATGGTATATTTCTGCCATAAATATCAGATCACATTAGGCCATTCTACTTCCTACTACCCCCAAGGAAACGTTCTAGCTGAATCCTCCAACAAAAGCCTTGTTAATATCATCAAAAAGTTGTTGGAACAGAATTAGAAATCTTGGCATAGTAAGCTTGTCCATGCCTTATGGGCTGATAGATTGACTACTAAAAATTCCATTGGCATGTCTCCCTATCAGTTGGTTTATGGCACGGATGCAGTCTTCCCAACATCTCTAGGAGTCCCAGTCATGAAACTCCTTCAAGAGGTCCAAGCTGAAGAAATGATATGCAAAGGAGGATCAATCAGACCATTCCTTTGCAACCTATCAGTGTTAAGGCTCCCTTTCAACAATGGGGTTTGGACTTGATTGGGGAAATTCACCCATCATCCTCAGCCCAACACAAATGGATCCTCGCGGACACTGATTATTTTACCAAATGGATAGAAGCCATACCCACTAGGAATGCTACTGACTCTGTCATCATCAAATTCCTTGAAACCAACATACTATCCAGATTTGGTTGTCTTAGGAAAATAATCACAGACAATGTTGCTACCTTCAAGTCCAAGAGGATGGTAGATTTTTGCCATAAATATTAGATCACATTAGGCCATTCTACTTCCTACTACCCCCAAGGAAACGGTCTAGCTGAATCCTCCAACAAAAGCCTTGTTAATATCATCAAAAAGTTGTTGGAACAGAATCAGAAATCTTGGCATAGTAAGCTTGTCCATGCCTTATGGGATGATAGATTGACTACTAAAAATTCCATCGGCATGTCTCCCTATCAGTTGGTTTACAGCATGGATGCAGTCTTCCCAACATCTCTAAGAGTCCCAGTCATGAAACTCCTTCAAGAGGTCCAAGCTGAAGAAAATGATATGCAAAGGAGGATCAATCACACCATTCATTTGCAACAATCAAGAGATGAAGTATATAAAAGGACACAAGTAGTCCAAGAAGGAATCAAGAAATTATTTGATAGAAGGACCAAAGAAAATGACTTCCAAGTTGGAAATGTAGTTCTAAAATGGGATTCCAAAAGGGAAGACAAAGGAAAACATGGTAAGTTTGAAAATCTGTGGAAAGACCCCTATATCATTGATTCGGTGAGAGGAAACAATGCTTTATTTTTGAAGGAACTTGATGGAATTGAAATTTTTGGAGGTCCTGTCAATGACAGTATGCTAAAACACTATTTCTGCCAAGAATCTTAGTTTCAGAACTTTTTTCATTGTATATAACATTGCTTTTTAAATTTGAAAAAGAAAAACACAAAAACAATAGAAAAAGGAAAAAGAGGGCAATTAAAATAAAAGGTACAGCCCCATACCCAAAAAGAGAAGTTCTGAAAGTGTGCAAGTATAAATGCCACTACTGATTCAAAGGGATATTTTGTTCATTTATCTAGCCTAATCCTGGATGAACATGGTTTAAATTTATGTTGATAAGTTAGTAGAAACTTTGATTGATAAAACATTATTTCAGACTTAAAATTATTCAAAGAAAGATAGATTAGGAGATTGAAAAGATATTGGTTCCACATGCTTAAAACAAAACCAAAGAGATAGATAAAGATGCCTCACAAAAGAAAAATCATGGCCTTATCTTTTTTATTTACTTTTATGCAAAATAATGTTTGTGTGCAAGATCAAATGCCACTACTTGTAATTATTCAATCATACAACCTAAACATGATTGAGTAAATTTGAATTTCAAGCTGATAGCTTAGTGAAGGAGATTTTCCAAACTGTATAATCTTGGCTTATCAATAGAATAGATTAGGATAGAAAAGAATGGTTCAAACAAACTCAAAATTTGAACCAAGAAAAGGAAAAAGATAGCTCTAAAAAGATCAAAACCAGAGCTGGAAAAAGAATAGAAGGATGTTTATAATTTTCAGATCTTAAGCCTTCACAATTTTGTTTTATTTTTCTGCAAATAAAGTCTATGTGCAGCTTGTACATAAAGTCATAAACACCATAGAAAATTAGACTGCTTGATCCTAATTTAGCTATGTTTTAAATTTCTGTTTTAAAATATAGAGAATGCAGATCTGTCAAACAACTTAATCTTGACAGATAGTAGTATAGGTAGGAATAAAAGAGTTCAACTGTTTAATCTAGACTCTTGAAAGAAATAAGGATAGATTTAGATTAGTTTTTCCTGTTTTAAAAAGAACAAAATGTTGATGTTAAAGGTTTGTAAGTCCAAATGCACCTTATTGAAGAAAAAATGCTAAGACAAGTAGGATTGGCTAGGTAGTGATCCTGCTTTGAAGAATCTCATATGCTGCAGATTGCTGAAATGTTCTTAAATCCAAAGATAGCCAAAAAAATAAAGGAAAAAATGTTTCCCAATGGATTAAAACACTGGTCTGCTGAAAGCCAGAGATTGATAAACTAAGGTTCTGGACACCTGAAGAGCAAGCTGTCATCCCCAAGTGGAGCCACTGTTAGCCATCTATAATTTTTGTTATATCTCATGATGGCTAAAAAGGTTCTTAAGATTTCAAGAAATGAATTTTTATGAAAACTTTGTGAGTTCTTGAAAGCCCACTGTGTTCTTTATCCTAAGTCTACCAATCCACTAAAAATCTTCGCCCAAAACCTCCAAGATTATCCTGCTGATACAAAGGAACTGTGATAAAAGGTTATGTTCACCATCTCATAATTATCCCCTCCATTTCACCCATTTTTCACTCATTTTAACAGTCATTTTCCTCTTCAAAAAGGGTTTCATACTCTTCATTTACCTTTCATTACCCTTGAAAAATCCATTTAAATCATAAAAACCACCTTCATATGGTTTAAATTCACCCTTTTTATGCTATCAGAACCTCAAAAAATGCTCAAAAACTCACTTTTTAGGCCTATTTTCCGACCCTTTATTAAGAGAAGGCCTTAAGCCCCTTTTGGCTTAAGCCCTCAGCCCCTCTTCTTCATGTGACTCGGCTCCATGACCAAGCGCTAAGCCCATCGCCTATCGGCCATCACAGTTCCCCATTTCCTCTTTCCCCTGGTATTTTATTCTACTGATGGCCGATCCCTCGAGCCAATCTCCACCGTTGATCCTCTTTAAGATTTGACAGTCCTCGCTCTATCAGTGCATCGCACTTCAGCAATTCCCATTCCCACTTCCATCCTCCACCATTTAAATCTCCACCGTCGATCTCCCCCAGATCGGACGGTCCGCACTTCGTCGCACATCGCATCGGGCTTCGCCCTTTCCCTTCCACCTAACCCTCTTCACTGCCGATATGCGAAGCCCCGATCGAATCCTAGCCATTGATCTCGATCTCGATCCAACGGGCCTCCATCCATCGCACTTGTTTCTCCCATCGGCCATCGGCACATCGCAATTCCAAATTCCTCCTTCCCGGACCCTCTTCTCCACCGATTTCCGATTCACCGAGTTAATCTCAGCCGTCCATTTCTCGGATCCAAAGGCTCCCATTGAATGTCACATTTTAACTCCACCCAACAAATTTTCACCCCGCGCATTGAAAATTTCGCTTCGCAACAAAGCAGCTGAAGCCGGCACTGGGTCCCACCTATTTCCCACTCACACATATTTTCTCCCTTCGCATTTGATTTGAGCCGTCGATCTCCCAGATCTGACGGTCCAGAACTATTTTTGCGCTCAATCCACCAAAATGATTTAACATCCAAATTCAACGCGAAATGGGTGGTTTTGATAGGAAACGTGTCGTCCTCCAACTCGTATCGCGTTCGATCAACCCCAAACCGCTTAACACCTTCTGGCCATGCGAAAACCACCTCCGGTTTTCTGCAAAACCGCTTCTCCTTGTTTTCGCGCCCTAATTCAAATTCCCTCCATCTGCATCTTTCCGTCATAAAATCCCTCATCCATGCATTATCCATTCCTCTACAACTGCTCCTGAACACTCCTAGCCTCTGTTAGCAGTTAAACCAAAACACAAGTTTTATAATATGTTTTTCGTTTGTTGCAGGTTTAATGGCGACCTCGAGCCCAAAGGGCCATTCCAAAATCAAATTTAGTAACTGAGGCCTCAGGATGACGATCCGAGGGTCTGTAAGCAAAGAAAAAGGGAATCAAGGGTTTAATTCCATGGATTAATCAATGTCTCATGAACATTGATTAGGTTTAATGAAACATTCCGGCGCAGAAATAGAAGACACTTGTGCAAGAAAAGAAGACAGTTGTTAAGGCTTAAATGAAGATTAAAGGTTAAAAATCACAGATGAACAAAAGTTTAAAGAAGTCTGAAAAGTGTTAAATACAACATGATGAATTAAGAAGGCCAAAAGCTAAATCAAGCCTTAAGCATAGTTTATTGCTTAGATCAAGAAGGCTTAAGCTAAAGCAGCCTCGAACAAATCAACACAGAGCAGTTATTCAATCAGAAATATCAACTGACTCCTTTGGCCATTCTTTATCTGTAAAGGCAAACAAGAAGTTATTACACAAAAGAATATATTTTAAACTGTCAGAACAGTTATTGTAAAGATAAGATAAAGCCTTAAAGTCAATCTTTTCCACCTATATTTATCTCAGAAATTAAGACAAAATTATTTAACAGAGAAGTAGCCGCAGATATTCTTACCTTATGCCCTGCGTGGTTTTCAAGGCTAGGAATGAATTTACTCTGTAATTAATAACATTTTGAACCCTAGAAGAGTTTCACCTCCTCATTTGCAGCATAAATACTGCATTGGAACTCATTGTAAATGTTGGATTTTGATGACTGATGCTGGAATAATACATAGTCCTTTGAAGCTCTTGAAGAGAAATTGATGTCTTGGAACTCATGCATGATTTGATTTGCTTGTTGATGGAGAAGGAATAATACATGATTTGCTTGCCATGTTGTAGTAGGACAAAGAATTTAGATTAAGAAATGTTTTCTAATGGCACCTTAAATATGTTTTTCCTTCACCGCCTTAATGTTTTCTTCTACTAAGAGACATTAGAGAAATCATTTATTGCTCTCTAACAAGTTCTTAGCTCATCCTTTTCTTGAGTAAATTATATCAGTTAGCATCAATTATGATTTATGGTTAGCCTTGCATATTGTTGCCACTGAAATATTCCATTCTTGGAATCATCTCTTTAAGGCAGCTTTGTCTAGGTTTGTTAAAGAAGTCTATTTAAAATCATGCTCTTTGCCTTTACTTAGCTAAATTTGTTTTAAGGAAACCTTATAGCTGTAACTTTGGATGTTAGAGTTTTCTCTCCTTCTATGGTTATAGTTACTTGTGTATCTTAAATGTTTTTCTGCTCTAGATGATAAAAGATTTGAAAGTTGGATAAGTTTCTTACCTTTCTAAGTTTTTTATCCAAATGTTTGTCTTGGTTATTTATCTATTTTTAGTCTGAAATCAAATGGATTAGGTTCTGCTCATGCCTTTGATTCTCTTGCTGTTCTTATCAATTTTCTAACTCCCTCAGTTTACAAGTATATAAGGGATTCGGTTTCAACCCTTTATTAGTTTGTTGTTCTCAATATTAAATGTCCATCTCATGATCCTTCACAACCTTAAAGATCCACCAACCAAGTTAAATTTCCCTGCAAATGCTCTTGACACCATTGATGAACTCATTCATGACCTTGTTTGACTCCATTTCCCAATGACTTAACAATCTTCCATGTTTCCTATCTAAAATCTATCAAAGTATCATACCCAACCAGAAACAATCAAAATACCTTGCACTTAACATCTAGCCTAAAATCAACCCTAATCAATAAACAAGACATATCTTTGCACACATTGAGAGATCCCTCTCCGGATCCAGGAAGGCTAGGTCCTTGGATTCCAAAGCTTGGTTTGATGTTACCCTTTCCATTTGTATCTCAATCAATCTAGCAAGTTACAGAGAGCTAACACTTGGCATATGTGTCACTCATACAAATGAACATGAAGAAAAAGTTCTAGATAATGTTAATCTTTTCCTAAAAAATAGGGCAGTTGTTTCTAAATTCTTGGGGGTACATTCATGTCTTGGTGATGGAGAATACCACTTGAGCATCTCATCTTTATCTATGTAATTTTCCCACTACTAGAGAATTGAATGAAATAAATGTAAGTAGACTCCTATTAGGAGAGTAAGTCTTAAATGACTAGGTGTCTTTTTATGTTCCAGAAATGTAGTTTTTAGTTAAGATTAGGTGTCAAAGTAACGGTTCGATGATCTAGCCAGCTGGGCAGATCCCGTGTAAGAAAAAAGGGTCTATTTTTAGACAGAAAATCACATGATAAAGAGTTGGAGAATTCTTTTGACACTACTACTATTGTAAATCCTTCATATTAGTAATATACATACAGTGATTGTTTTCTTCTTCACCTAAGATTCTTGAGATGTTTCAATGAGTTTACGTGTTTCCTTTATATCTTACTTCTAGTAGTCTTGATGTTAAATTACTCAGAATTCATGTTATTCATGCTCTAACTTCCTTTTAGCATTGAGGCATTGATTATTCCCATGTGTTAATGTTGTCCTTTCGTTGAAACGAAAAAAGCCTCAGATTCCATAAGTAGAAATGCTTGTCATTGAATTCCTTTTACTGACTCGATGAGCCCAATGGTAGTTGAATATTTCCCATTTTTCACCTAAAATCAAATATACTAAGATACTCATAGAGTTAGCCATCTGTTTTAAGAACTAATTGAGAAAATCCTTTGATAAATTGAGAGAGCCCTCTCAGGTTGAAGAGGTGAATCCTCAGTCAAAAGTTGGTTTGAAAGAGTTACTCTAAGTTCTCTGGTGGAGCAGCCCATTAGTACCAATTTAGGGATAACCGAATGCATGGGTCCATTTCAACAATTCACTTTTAGAATCCACTAAAATTAAATTCCACTCACATCTATGTCAGGCTAAACAATTGGATATCAAGTGGCTAAAGACAAACCATATAAAAATTAAAGGCGCCTCTCAGAGGTAAAATATTCCATTTCATCCACAATCCCTACAAAATGTTTTGGTTCTCTTTTGAGATACACATAAAAGGAGATATGCTAGCTAGAGAATAACATAAGAAAAAATTTGTTAGAGAAATAAAAAGAGTGACGCCTAAAAACTAGGGTGGTATGGCTGGATGTCATTGATGAAAATGTGAAATTCTTCCACTGCTTCACAAATTGTTGGAAAAAAATCTAATTTGATCAATAAAATCGATAGAGGGGATTGATCCTAGGTTGAAAATTTTAGTGAAATAATTTTGAATGGGCTTCCCATTTCCAAGATATTTTCAAAGAGAGCAATGGATCCACACTTGGTGCCATTTAAAAAAATCCAACTTCTTCCCCAAATTCATGGATCTAGAAGATATAAACATCACATGGAAAAAATAGGGAAAGATGAACTGGTCATAACCATTCACATTTTTCAAAACAATAAGAGCCTAGGCCTATATGGTCTTCCAATCAAATTCGTTATAATTTTCTATGATTTCATTGAGGTAGATATTCATATGGCAATAGAAGCAATTCAAATGTTAGGGAAGACTTTAGTTTCCTTCAACACCACATTCATCGCACTTCATGAAATACAAACAAACATTCAATGTTTGAAAAATTCCATCCAATATCACTCCATAGAAGTATATATAATATTATTTCAAAAATATTATCTTGCAAAATCAAAGAAATTCTCTCCACGTATGTCTCTTCGAAGTAGTTTGGATTCCTTGAAAGATACCAAATACATGGTAATTGATGTCACCCAAAAAGGGTTACACATTGTAAAAAAAAAAAAATTGAGGGCCATGATAGCCAAACTTGACCTATCTAAGTCCTTTGATAGAGTTAGTGGGATTTTAATTTGACTCATTCTAATCCATATGGGATTAAGTTTACACTTTGTGCACTGAGTTATGGCTTGCATCTATTTTGTAACTTATGCAAATAATAATAATTGGAGTGGCTTCAATTTTCTTAAATTCTAAAAAGGGAATATAATAGGAATCCCTTTTCTCTTCCTTCAGGTAGTAAAAGGTTTACCAAGGAAACTTAAGGTAGCTACAACAAATGACCCTTTTGAATCTATTTTAATTGGAAAGTCCTACTATGTTTCACTTGCCTTTTTTGGATGATATCCTAATTTTATGTGATGACTCAAAAAATATGGGGGAAAAACTCAAATAATGCATAGATTTGTTATACACAACCAAAAAAATGGTAATAAACTTCTCCAAATCCTTGATAGTAACTTGGGATCTCTCTAAGAAGGAAAATAACTACCTATCCCAAACTTTCACCATATGACCTTAACCTTTAAGACTAGCCTTAAATATTCAGGATTCCACTTAAAGGACATGAAGGGAGACTAGAAATGGCTCATAGTCAATATTGAAAGAAAATTGAACACTCAATACAATAGATGGCTATCCTTGAGGCAATCCCATTCTATTGGATGTCTTTGGCATGGACCCTAAAAGGGATATTGTAAAAAAAATCATGAACTATGATTTTGTTTCATTTGGATAGGAAATAAAGGAAGGGAATGACATTGGTCTCTTGGAGAAACCTATCAATTCCTAAAAATAGAGGTTGGGGACCAAAAATCCTTTCCCTTTTCTCTGAAGCACTAGCAACAAAGAATGTTTGGTGTCCTCTTCGAGGAAAGGGATTATGGGAAGACGTTGCAAAAGAAAAATAACGTGTTAATATATTTATTTAATATTAGATTCATACCCCCAAAAAAATGAGTATTCCTCTTCGAGAAAGCCACCATTAATGCTTTCCCTCTAATTGGAAACATGTTAATTTGGAGGATTAGAAAAAGGAGAAAAGTGTTAGGTATAATTGACTCGGAAAAAGAGTCAAAATTGTCCAGGCCAATAGTAGTGGTTTTGGGCCCATGGTTTTTTAGTTTCCCATGGTTTTGTTCCTATGGAATTAATGTAATTGAACGTTTAAAAGGATGGGAAAAACTATATTGTAATGGGCCATGGGGATGTGAGGGGTGAAGGATCACTTTGTTGGCTTGGCCAAGGATTTGGCCAAGGATATAATAGAATTCCATTAGCTAGGTTTTTCTTTGGAGTTGGGGTTTTCTGAGGGTAAACACTGTGTACATATTGTGTTTATGAATGTTACTAGTTGTTTGTGTTTTTTCTCTCTGTAAATATTTTATATCTCTCTAGCTAATTATAATAAGATGTATATTGGACTCAACCATTGGGTTGGGAGAAAATAATAAACATTATTTTCACTTACCCCTCATCCTTGATATTATATAAAAGGTATTTTATACCCTATGTCAAATTACAATAGGGCATGCTTTGAACTCAAGATGACAACAATGGCTTACCTAGAGAGACTTAGACCTAAATGAGTAATATGTAGTGATATTGTGCTCCTTCATTAATTGTATTAGAAAATTAAATGCATACAACAATGAAGAATAAGATGAACTCGTGTACTCCTCTAGCTAGAAAACCCATTGGATGATTATAATCCTAGAAATGACTAGAAAAATATGGATATAGAAGGATTCAACAAGCCCTCATATTGGTGGTGGAAAGTGCCTTGGACATTCAATTTCCCAATCAAATCCAATACATTTATGTGGCAACTTCTCAACATTATGTACATCTCATCTTCCTCTACCCCTTCACTAAATAGGTTTGGAGTGAAGTGGAAGGACTCATAGGTTTGAAATCAAAATATAAATGAGTCTTTATTGAAGAGGCCTTAATAACTGACACAAGAAAAAAGAAACAAAATCCCACAAATCCTTCCTCTCTTCATCACATGGGGAGACTAAATTGCAAGAAATGCAAAAATATTTGAAAACAAGGACACTTTACCCTTTAAATGTGCTTACTAGTTTATAAACACCGTGAACTATTTCCCTTAATTATCACTTTTCCAATAAAAAGTGAGGCATTTTGACCTAGTCATTAACACTCAAACCCACTAGGAAGTTTTTTTATTGAGCTTCATATGGAACCCCTTGATCTTCCTTCTCTCAAAATCACTCCCTTTTCTTCAAAGCCAACACTTTCCAACCAACAAACAATTAGAGTGAGCTTAAAACCATGAAATTTTTATTACTCCTTCCAATTGAAAAGGGAATCATTTATGTTCAAGTCCCAGGGGACTCCCTCCTTGCAATATAATGGGTGAATGGATAAGAAGATCTGAGAAATTTCTTATTACAACCACTCTTACAAGATATCAAAAAACCTACAATCCTGTTTTACTCATACTACATTTGCTCATATTTATAGGTAAAAATAATGAGGAAGTTGACAAACAATCCAAGGATGGCCTCATTTTGTAAGTATAAAATTGGGAGATCCAAGAGTTCCAACAAGGACACATTTCTACTTATCTTCATGAACCCTAGCTATAGAATCTTTTATATTTAAAAGATAAATTTATGAAATACTATATTTGTAGCTATAAATTTGAAATTTTTGGTATGCTTTAGGAAAGAAGGTTGAAGGAGTTTTCCTTTGTTGTGAACCAAAGTGATGATACCTTTATTGTTATGCTTTCAAAAAGGGAGGCATGGGACCCAATTATGTAAAGACGACAAAATATTTTTGAAAAATACTAAAAATTGTTATGCTTCACTAAAATAGAGTTCTTGATCCTTTAATTTCATTAATGTTTCACTGAGATAGCTACCTTTTTGCACACATTTAAATAATTTTGCATTGAATTGTGAAGGATCCTGATTCAAGTGGAGTTTGGTTGTGTAGGACATCCACCCATATAAAAAAATTGTAATATCTTATTTGTAGCAAGATACAAAGGGTAGGTAGTAGATGAAAATGGAGAGATGATTTACCTCACCAATTATAATATGTCGCCTTCCAATAACCATTCTAGGTCAATGGTACTTCACCATGAATTGGATTGCTTTTATAACATCCCAATAATATGCAACTATTTGAAATGTCAAGAATTGAAGCTGAAATCTCAATTTTTCACACCATTCCATTATATGAATGACCAACCACCCAAAGTTAATGGTTTGATATCTCCCACTGTGGTTAAGAATCCAATTGGAGATATATAAAGGACATGTAGGAACACTTCAATATGCTCCTTTATTGAAACATTAGAAGTGAAATAAACTAATTTTTGTCCAAAATTTCCATACCCATTTCCTTCTATTGAGCCAACTGAGAGTTGTAGTGATCCAAAGAATGCTATCAATACTACCAAAAAGATATCTACTAGTAGACCTAAGAATTTATTTGAGTTGAAAGAAAATTATCAAAGTGCACACCCAGTTTGGTTCAGATGTTGGAGGGAAGAAACATCTTATTCCTTATTTTCCACTTAAAAATTAGAGGCCAATCATATTGGAATCATTCTTTGTATGGCTCTTTTTTGTCTTCCTTGCCTATTCCCAATGTTGGGACAAAATTTTCCTTTTGTGGTCATAACTATACAATTTTCAAGTCTAAAGTAGATATAAAAAATATTGTTTATTTACATTTCCACATGTCCATTCCTCCCAAATAATCAATAGTAGTCATTTTTTTAGTTGGCTATATTGTTTTCATATTCTTAAATATGAACATAACATTTCCATATATAGTATGTGCATGAATAGTAATGGTTCTAAAATCTTTAAAAGGAACATGTTATACATCAACATTATTCCACTCACTCATGGAAACATTGTAAGGTTCATGAATAGTTATTATTCATGTTATCATATTATAGTAATGAATAAATACCGAAAGTTGATGGTATAATACCTCCCACTGTGGTCAAAGATCCACTAGATGATATAGAAAATATGTGTTGGAACACTTTAGTATGCTTATTTTTTTAAAATTTGGAAGCCAATTCAACCATGTTTTTTTTTAACTGAAGCGGTTATTTTTTATTTAGAAGTAAAATTTGGTTGGGCGGGGGCCAAATCAACCATCAATACAAGACGAAAAATAGGCTTCCTATTACATGATGAGAAACCTTTCAAGGAATGTAGATTTGTGAAGGATTTACATTGTTTATGATAAGGTCACCTTGTGGAATAAGGAATCCTATGTTTGCATAGCTATCAACTTCTTTGTTTGAGCCTTTGAGGATGTGGAAGAATTGGAAAGAAGATAAATCCAACGAGGTGAATTTCAGTCTATGGAGGATCTTGTTTAGGACTGAATCGTTGAATTGATATTTCAAGTGTAGCTTTTTTATCAATATTTCGGAGTCTCCAAAGGCTTGAAAATATTTAATGCCTTTCTCACGAGAAATTTGGCAAGCTTTTAATAGGCCAAGGATTTCTATTTGGTTATTTGTTCGCTGCCCTAGACCCCAGCTGAAACTGTCTCTTCTTGTGTCGTCCGGAGAGTAAAGTACGCCATCAGCTCCTGCTGTCCTAGGGTTTCCTTTGGAGGCTCCATCAAAGAAGATCATTGCTTTACCCTGCTTTTGTTGGGAAAATATTGAGAGGGGGGGGGGGGTGAATAATTATTTAGAGCATACTGATAATTTTGACTTTTTCTTTACTGAATTACATACGCGGCTTTGATGAACCCAAATCGCGTATACACACACTTATGTACAAAAAACACTAGCGTGTACTGATATAAATTTATTGTTAGAAAAATTTCCAGAAACAATATTTAACTCAGTTTATCAGTCATGCATCTGAATCTGTTAGTTAATCAGTAAATATGAATAGTAACAACAGAATAAATCATCACACAAGAGCAACACACATGAACACCAAGAGTTAAGGTCGAAACCCAATTCAGGAGAAAACCACCGCTGATGTTGTCTCTATCTTCAATATTTATTATATGGAAAACTGCTTACAATATTGTACTGATGCAAACTTATATCAGTACACAGGCATCTACCTGTAGAAGGCTGCAACCTTCTCTCGTTTTCCAGCTGCAACTGGAAGAGAGCTACAACCCCCTGATCTTGTTTACCAGCCACTGCTGGAAGGGGGCTTCAACCCCCTGATCAGAACACCAGCTTCTACTAGCAGGAAGCTTCTACTTCCCTCAGAATCACTACAGACCACATTTCATCAATTTTCACACTAGATCCCACAGCTTCAACACAACTCATCATAAGATCATCAATAATATAATTAACCCAAACTTCAATCAGAACAGTGAGATTATTGTAACCAGAACGCAGTAACAAACCCAGACTTCAGAATTAGTATGCAGAATCAGACTCAACCCTGAGCATTCATTATCTTAAAATGCATCCGCTACTTTGCTTCACTGAACCCGCATCTGTACGCGCTTTCATTAACACCAACTTGCGTATATATCAGTGAATACTGTTTTTCAGAATATATTTAGTCTCAAATCTAGATCCGAGTCATTTAGTTAGATATATTTTCAGAAATGCAGAACCCTTGATCAGTCAGTCATCATAACACATATTTTCTCACTCGTTGATCATATTTGTATATAATCAACTTAGCAGTATATTCAGAAATCAAGTAACCCAGGTCTATATGGAGACTTCATTAATAGAGAGAAGAAAGATAGCAGCAATAACATAAAACATTTGCAATGAGCTTCAGAAAACCCTAACTTCCATACATGCCTTTTCTGAAGAAAACTTGCGTATATACATGCTTTTACTGAGACGAACTAGCGTATAGATCTGTAAATATTAATTTAGCAGAATGTTTTCAGATCTATAGAACTTACCCAAATTTCTTTACTCCACTTCAACAAACATGCGTCAGGTCTCATATCTAATCATCTCTTCAATGGATCATGCAAGAATATAGTCATTTCAGGTCTAGAGATCTTGATCCATCAATCTACGCAAGGGTGCATCATAACTTCAGATTTATCAATAAAACAGATTTCAACCTATGCAGATATACTTCAGAGAGAAATATTAGTGATATCCCTTCCACATGCACCCCTTTGCACTATGATCTTCTTCTCCTTATATAGTTTTATCCTTTATCAATACCATGAGTCAAAACCATACCATTTTCCAATGGTATCCTTGGAAGAAATCAAATAGACGACATGGCGCTCAATCCAGTGGGCTAATACCATGGTAATGCCCCTTGGTATTATCTTTTTGGAGCGCAAAAGGCATACGTGACTTTGATCGTTCTTCTCCGCGTGTATACACGACTTCTCTTGTACAAAGCTGCGTATAGAATCTTCAATATGAATATTACAAAATCTTCTACTGGATATTACACATTTCTTCAGATGGACTTTTGAGCTTCTACTGAAGACATATACTTCATCTTGTACCAGAGAGTTGCCATCAAGGACAACATATTAAAACATAGGAATCATATTGCTAACAATCTCCCCCTTTGGACTTGATGGCAACCATGATGGTGTTTGATCACCACAATAGATAGATACATTAGACATAACCATTATTCAAATACTTCAAACACCCACAATTCTCTCCCCCTTTGACATCAAGAGAAAATGGCACTATTTGGACCATGCTTCCCCTGAGTGTATGTTGAAACTTCAGAAATTTTCAATGAAGTACATGACTCTATAACTCAATCAAGTATGACCTTTCCTATCACAAAGGACTCATACTTACATCATTGATCCAACCAAGTGGAATTACATATTTGACTCAACTACCCAACCAAGTGGGTTTATAAAGTAGAATAAGTCCCTACATGACTGAATAGAACAATTTACATCATGAGAGTCATAATTCCCTTTTCATCAAATTACAGAAATGACATGTCATAAATAGAACCAAAAAATATCTCAAGAGATAGATCATATATAAGAAACCAATCAGAATGCCAACAATTCATCCTTTTCGGCAAGACAGGTGCTCCCCCTAAGTTGATGCATCCTGAACATCTTCAAAACCCAATTCATCGAAGCATATTCATCAGAGAATGATATATAAATATGAATACTTGATCAACAACAGAGATTACCCAACAACACCACAACTGTTCTGAGCACTGACCAAGAGAATTTCAGTTAGAAAAACCCATACGTAGTTTTATGCACTGAAACTCGCATATATACGCAATTCGTCTTTATGAAACACGTGTATCAAATTTAAACTTCTGAAATTAAGCAGATTTAATCATAGAGGCAGAAACAACTCCCAGCTTCTATATGAGATATTAGAATGCTTCCTTGTGAAGAGGTTTAGTAAATATATCAGCAACTTGTTCTTTGGAGGGAACATACTCCAATTTAACCTTTTGCTCAAGCACTTGTTCACGTAGAAAGTGATACTTGATAGGAATGTGCTTAGTCTTGGAATGCATAACAAGATTATTTGAGATACTAATAGCACTTGTATTATCACATAAAATGGAGATGGGAGGTGAACATTTTATTTGAATGTCTTGTAGAGTTTGCATCATCCAAAGGAGTTGTGTGCAACATGATGCGACAACCACATATTATGCTTCTGCGGTAGATAAGGAAATAGAACTCTATTTCTCGCTGAAACAAGATACTGATCGGGGCCCCATATAGAATGCACCTCCACTAGTGCTTTTTTGATCATCAACATTTCTGGCCCAATCCGCATCTGTGTAAGCATGAAGAGTGAGATCAACATTCTTTGGATACCATAGACCAAAGTCTTGAGTCCCTTGTAGATATTTGAAAATTATTTTTACAACATTAAGGTGAGACTCTTTTGGATTAGCTTGGAATCGTCCAACAATCCCAACAGCATGCATAATGTCTGGTCTTGTCTCAGTGAGATACAACAGACTTCCAATCATGGATCTATATTCTGGTTGATTTACCACAGGAGAATCATCATGAGAATTGAGGTTACATCCAGTTACCATTGGCGTGCTCACAAGAATGCAGGCTTCCATCCCATACTTCTTTAGAATTTTCTTAAGATATTTTTCTTGTGATAAAAATATGCCATATGTTTCTTGTTGCACTTGTAAGCCAAGAAAAAATGTGAAGAAAAAATGTTAATTCCAATCACATTTTTTTCATGAGGTCTTGGAACCAGTTCCCATGTATGATTCTTTTCAATCTGATCAAGTTCTTCATTCATGGCTTGAATCTAACATTCATCTTTGCTATCTTGATTGACATTATTTAGTTAAATAGTGTATAAAAATGCCAGATAGCTAGGAGATCCTACAAGAGTTCTTCTTGTTTGGACACCTGATCCCTTTTCTCCCAAAATTTGAGATTCTGGATGATTCTTTTGAACATACCTAGATGGAGCCTTTTCAGATAGATCTTCTTCTGGTGCTTCATTGGGTTCACCATCTATATTGTTGCTATTTGATGCAGGAGGATATACATCGTCATAATCTTCATTTGTTGTTGGTATTTCCCTTGTTGGAGCTGAGAGAGACTCATCAATTACAACATCAATACATTCAACTATCTTCCGAAGTCTTTTATTGTAACATTTATATGCTTTACTTCTAGAAGAGTAACCAAGAAATATTCCTTCATCTTCTCCAGGTTCAAACTTACCAAGTTTTTCATCATTGTTATTGATATAACATTTTCTTCTAAAATCTCTAAAATGATTTACGGTGGGAAGATTGCCATACCAAAGTTCATAAGGAGTTTTATCACTGTTCACCCAAACATGAGCCTTGTTCAAAATATTTACCGCAGTATGTTCTGCTTCTCCCCAAAAGGTATCGGGAGTTACAAATTCATCAAGCATAGCCCGAGCCATTTTTTGAATTGTTCTATTTATCCTTTCTGCCACACCATTTTGTTGTGGGGTTCCAGTTACAGAAAATTGTCATTTTATGCCATGATGTTCACAAAAATAAAAAAAATAATCTGATATATATTCTCCTCCTCGGTCAGATCTAAGACATTTGATTTTTAGTTCTAATTCATTTTCAACCAAATCTTTGAAGATCTTAAATTTTTCAAATGCTTCATCTTTATCTTTTAGTAAACCGATCCAACACATTCTAGAGAAGTCATTAATAAATAAAATATAGTATTGTTCTCCACGAGGTGACTTTTTCCTTACATGACCACATAGATAAGTATGTATAAGTTCAATAGGCTTACTTGCTGATCCTTCTTTAGCATTTAATTTCACCCTGGTTTTCTTACCAAATTGACATGATTTGCAGATGGTACTTTCAGGTAGAGTGATGTTGGGAAGATCATGAATAGCTTTGAGTCTGCTGGACTTTCTTATTTGAGAGGAGCTCAAATGTCCCACACTTCTGTGCCATAGCCAATTTTCTGAAGATTTACCCAAGTAGCATTGTTCTTGGCCACCTTTTAGTACATACAGTTTGCTTGGAGTTCTAGTTCCTTTTATGACCGTTTTTCCTGCGTCAAGTTCACGTACTACACATTCCTTTGAACTAAAGACAACTTAATTTCCTTGATCACACATTTGAATCAAACTCAATGGGTTGTGCTTTAATCCATCCACATACATAACATTGTTAGATTTCAACTTTTCTTTTAGAAAAACATAACCTTTTCCTTTAATGATAGCAGGAGAGTCATTTCCAAAAGTAACATTCTTTTCTTTCTCTAGAGCATTGTATGAAAGGAGTTTATTTCTATCACCTGTCATGTGTTTTGAGCATCCTCTATCAATGTACCATTGATTTTCTTCCCCTTCTGCAAATAATTCTATGCCACAACTTTCAACTTGTAAGTCCTTCCTTTTCCAAACCTTGGAATTTGAAGGTATTTTCTCTTTTGGTTGAAGTTTTCTCCTGCATTCAGATTCTTCGTGACCAAATTTATTGCAATAATTACATTCACTTTCATTTTGAAGAGGAGAAAATTTGTTATAAGTATTCTTCTTTATCCAGACTCATTTCTTTGCTTTCTTGCTTCTCTGGTCATGATGGTTTTGTATGCAACACATTGAGTAGCCTTACGACCAAAATTATGAAAAGAGAAACATTGTCCATTAAAGAAGAAATTTATGCGATCATGAAACCTTCTATTTATATTTACCTGCTGATTGATATTTTTGTTATTTTTCTTCCTTGTATTAAAGTTGTCACGCTTCATCTGTGTAGTTTCCGTGTTCTTTTGCTGAGAGACAGAATGTTGTAGGTTGGCTTTTGCGAAATTTAGATAGCTTGGTGCTGAAGACCGAGATGATTCTCCAATATATCCAAGACCTGTATTTATAAGAGGAGAGCGTTGTACCTTGATAATTTCATCTAGGGTTTCAGATCCTTTAGAAAATCTAAGATTTAAATTTTTCACTTTCTCAACTTCCTTTCTTAGACTTACTATTTCACATTCTAATTTCTCATTGTGATTCTCCTTTTCCATAAGCTGATTTTTTAGAGTATCTATGGCAATTTTGTTTTCTTCCAATCATATTTTGAGATGATTTATTTCTTCAAGAAAATCATTTTCTTCTAAAGCATCCATAAAAGTATCATTATAGTCCTTTTCAAAAGCCATGAGTAGTCTAATATCTTGATCAGATTCTCCTTATTCACTATTTGACAGACCATCACTATCTTCATGAGTATAATAGATTTTTCTATTGATAAACCATTTCTTATTTCCTTTAGCCACTTTCTTTCCCTTTTCATGATTATCTTTATAAGGACATTTAGCAGCATAATGACCAAATTTTCCACAAGAAAAACATTTAAAAGGAAGCTTACCTTTGAACCTTCCAGTGCCAAGTTGTAGGTTCTTTACAAAAATTATCTCATCTTCTTCTGAAACATACCCCGATCCTTCTTGTTCTTCTAGCTCCTTTCCTTTTGTAGCAGCCTTGAAGACAACTTCTTGGACTTTAGATGGACCTCCTTTTCTCATTTCATAAGCAGTCAGAATCCCATGAAGTTGAACAATAGTAAGAGTTTGTAGATCCTGCTTCTCTTCAATGGCAGACACTTTTGATTCAAATTTGGGAGTTAGAGATCTTAAGACCTTTTCTACCAAAGTAGTGTCAGATATAGTTTCACCCAGATTTCTCATACGATTTACAATATCATCTAGACGTAAAAAGAAACTGGCAATGCTTTCTTCATTGTGCATTATGAGTTTTTCATATTGAATCCAGAGAGTTTGGAGTTTAGCACCTTTTACCTTGGCATCACCTTCATAGCTTATAATTATTTTGTCCCATATCTCCTTTGCTGTATTCAACTGCATAACTTTGACAAATTTTCATTTAGTCAAAATTCCAAATAATGCATTAACCGCCTTTTCATTGGTTTCATAGTTCTTTCTTGTTGCTACATTTGTTGGAATGGAAGTTGGATATTGATAACCTCCTTGAACTATAGCCCATACATCTGCTCCAAGAGACTGAAGATAGGATCTTGTCCTTGTCTTCCAGAAGATTAATTTGTTTCCGTTGAAGAGAGGAGGCTTGATAGATGTTGTCCCATCTTGATTGCTCATCTTGGTTGACCTTCCTTCTAGCGATTAAGCTTCTTCAGAAGGACTAGCTCTGATACCAATTGTTGGGAAAATACTGAGGGAGGGGGGGGGGGTGAATCAATATTTAGAGCTTACTGATAATTTTGAATTTTTCTTTACTGAATTCCATATGTGGCTTTGATGAACCCAACTCGCGTATACACACACTTATGTCAAAAAAAAATAGCATATACTGATATAATTTTATTGTTAGAAAACTTTTCAGAAATAATCTTTAACTCAGTTTATCAGTCATGCATCTGTTAGTTAATCAGTAAATATGAGCAGTAACAGCAAAATAAATCATCACACAAGAGCAACACACATGAACACCAAGATTTAAGGTGGAAACCCAATTCGGGATAAAACCACCACTACCGTCGTCTCTGTCTTCAATATTTATTATATGGAAAATTTCTTATAATATTGCACTGATGCAGACTTATATCAGTACGCAAGCATCTACCTGCAAAAGGCTGCAACCTTCTCTCGTTTTCCAACTGAAATTAGAAGGGAGCTACAACCCCCTGATCTCGTTTACCAACCACTACTAGAAGGGAGCTTCAACCCCCTGATTATAACACTAGCTTCTACTGGCAGGAAGCTTCTACTTCCCTCAGAATCACTGCAAACCACGTTTCATCAATTTTCACACTAGATCCCACAACTTCAACACAACTCATCATAAGATCATCAATAATATACTTAACCCAAACTTCAATCAGAATAGTGAGATTATTGTAACCAGAACACAGTAACAAACCTTGACTTCAGAATCAGTATGAAGAATCAGACTCAACCCTAAACATTCATTATCTTAAAATGCATACGTTACTTTGCTTCACTGAACCCGCGTATATACGCGCTTTCCTTAACACCAAATTGCGTATATATCAATGAATATTGTTTTTTAGAATATATTCAGTCTCAGATCCAGATCTGAGTCATTCAGTCAAATATCTTTTTAGAATTGTAGAACCCTTGATCAGTCATTCATCATAACACATATTTTCTCACTCCTTGATTAGATTTGTATATAATCAACTTAGTAATATATTCAACAATCAAGTAACCCAGATCTATATGAAGAATTCATTAACAGACAACAGAAAGATAGCAACAATAATATAAAACCTTTGCAATGAGCTTCAGAAAACCCTAGCTTCCATATGCACTTTTTCTGAAGCAAACCCATGTATACACGCGCTTCTACTGAGATGAACTAGCGTATAGATCTGTAAATATTAATTCAGCAGAATGTTTTTAGATCTATAGAACTTACCTAGATTTCTTCACTCCACTTCAACAAACATGTGCCAGGTCTCAAATCTAATCATCTCTTCAATGGATCATGCAAGAACATAGTCATTTCAGGTCTAGGGATCTTGATCCATCAATCTACCCAAGGGTGCATCATAACTTTAGATTTATCAATAAAACATAGTTCAACCTATGTAGATATACTTCAGAGAGAATTATTAGTGATATCCCTTCCACATGCACCCCTTTTCACTATGATCTTCTCCTCCTTACATAGTTTTATCCTTTATCAATACCATGAGTCAAAACCATACCATTTTTCAATAGTATCCTTGGATGAAATTAAATAGATGACATGGCGCTCAATCCTATGGGATAATACCATGGTAATTCCCATTGGTATTATCTTTTTGGAGCTCAAAAGGCATACACGACTTCGATTGTTCTTCTCCGCGTGTATATGCGACTTCTCCTGTACAAACTCGCGTATAGAATCTTCAATATGAATATTACAAAATATTCTGCTGGATATTACACATTTCTTCAGATGGACTCCTGAGCTTCTACTGATGACATATACATCATCTTGTACCAGAGATTTTCCATCAAGGACAACATCTTAAGACATAGGAATCATATTGCCAACAACTTCCTCCACCAACCTTGAAATATTTCATCCGAGTCCCTTAACCGCCAACCTAGATTGGTTTAAGGTATAACTACGATTTGATTTTTGTCTTGGAAGACAAAAGTCCCCATCCATTTCCTTTCCTCATGGAGGAGAGAGTTATCAGGTTTGAGGGATTGGTTTCTCATGGTTTCAAAGAGGAGGGCCTTGGCTTTGGAAGCAACTGAAAAGGGAGGCCATGAAATGTTGTTTAAGATTTGTTCGTTCTTGGCAAGCTAAATTTTCCAGCAGGCATACTTGGGGATGGTATGCCAAACATAAGACCAAAGGACCTTGTTGGAGATAGCCTGAGGGTAACACTCCTTCCAAGTGGAATAAAGATCCACAATATAGATTTGGGAAGGAGCATCAACATTGAGACCATGAAGGGTAAGGTTCCACACTTCCTTGGTGAAAAAATAGTCCACAAAGAGTTGGTCCGAGGTTTCAAGATCATTCCTGCAAAGAGCACATCTATGAGGGCCTATAATACTTATTTTCAAAAGGTTTTCCCTTGTAAGGATCTTCTTGTGCATTAGCGTCTAGAAGAAAAAATTTATTTTGGGGAGGCACAAGGGATCCCACACCAGAAGCTAGAAGCTAGTTGGAAGGATCCTCTCATGATGTGATTGAAGAAGTTGAAAACCACTCGCAGTAGTATAAGTACTAGAGGTGCCCCAACCCCATGAATCAATAGAAAGCTTGTGTACTGGAGTAGCATCCCTTAAATCTGTTTTGAGAATTTCATGTTGCTGTTGCAAGTGCGTCGGGATTCTGGGAAAGACCCAAGAATTCCAGTTTCCTGTCTCATCCCACTCAGAAATATCCTAAAGTGTATGGATTCCGCACTGAGTCATTCAATCCCAGATCTCATTGAGAGAAACAGAGTTGGGAAGTGGCGAATGGTCCATTATACAACCTTTCCACAATTTAACTTTTTTTCCATTTCCAGGGATGCGATATAGGTTTTTATGAAAGAATTTGATACCTCTCCTACAGAGGTTCCAAATCAGCTATCCTCTCGTATTGCTGTTTACCTGGAAGTTCCCGAGGGAGGCACCTTTAAAGTATTTTTTCCTAAGTATTCGACTTACTAGGTGATTTGGCTCGGCATGAAGCTTCCATAGGATTTTGCATCCGAGTGAGATGTTGGCGTGATCATGATCTCGAATCTGGAGCCCACCATCTCAAATTGAAAATTTTTCTATTTCCCAGCTGACTAAGTGGAATTTCCGTTGGTTTCCTTTACTGCCTTTCCAGAGAAAATCACGAAGCATTTTGGAGATCTGTTGATGTAGGGGCATTAGGCTCAAAACAACCTTTGTCCATAAATAAGTGTAAAAGGGGGGTCTTATGTTTTGTTTCCCCATGTAAATATTCATAATTGAGTTATTTTAGTTAAACAGAAAGGAAATTGTAACTGCCTGAATGATTAATGGGCACTTGAAGAGATAGTCAGTTTTAGAAACTAAGCTAATTTTAGGCAGTCCGTCTCTGTCTGTTAGAGGGTTAGTCTCAGAGTTAGAGATATGAAGAGTTTTGAGTGTTAGAGGAGTTGAGTCGATTCAGGGTTTTGTATAAAAATAAGCCTTACAAGCATAATAAGGCAGACCTGCATAGAGGACCTGCATAGACCTGTATAGAGAGCTGCATAGATCGGGATAGTGAAGGCCATGGAGTTGAAGACCTGGCCAAGACAGGAAGTCTGTAAGAGAATTCATTTTGTGAAAGAAACTGTTCAGGTTACATGAGTTATTGATTAAATTCTGTGCGTAAATGTCTTGAAACTCTGTACATTGGCTAAATTAATTTCCGTGTGAGAAGATTGTGATTATTTGTGATTAAATGTGTGAATTGAACCCTATGATAGAGCTCTGAATGAGGTTATGTATTTAATGGAAGAATCAATGTGAATAAGGTCGATATTGTGCTTTAAGGTTGAATGCGATGGCTAATTTATAAGTAATAAATCCTGTTATGTATAGACCCACAAGAGATCCAATATAACTCTATAAGATGCAAAGGGAGGGTTCATGCAGAGAGAGTTAATCTCTGTCTGGACTGAAGTGGAGTTTGAAGAGAGAGTGGATCGATGGGCAATGGCCAAGGATTCCATATTAAAGTCATGAGGGTACCGTAAGATTCAAATACCATTCGAATAATAGATTGAGTAGAAGCTGAACTGTGTGCTGAAGCCTTGGTGGACGGTGTTCGAACCATGAAAGAGAATGAAATCAAATATAACTTCAATAGCGTAGGAAGTTGAATGATTCGCTGAGCAGATGCGTTGAAGTGGAACGTGAATAGCATTGATGGAACCCTGAGGTTAGAGAAGTATCGTGGAACCAAGAAGTGAACAATGAATGTGGTTTAGAGCTGAACCCGACAGTATATCATGAGGTACAAAGGCGGTAAGCTGTATTCCCCATTTGGATGCGATCAATGCCATCGGATGACGCGTGGCCTTAAGCAATTTTGAAAAACCACCCTCATCGCGAGTTAACGTCCATGCATCTAGTCTGCATGATATCCATTGATTACCGTCGGACCAGTTGGTTGGGCGCAAAGAGATGGTGATCGTTGGATGGAAACGGTATGTATAATGTGGCGCAATACGTTATGATTTGTCGCGTTGGTAGAGTGATTGGGGAAAAAATTTACAAGTCCAAAGGTTGTACGTTGTATCAAATTCCCTTTATAAGCCTAAGTGTTGGTGGTTGTTAAGGGCTTGGACCTTGTTATAGTATCATAGACAATGGTCCTACAGTCTTGTTCTGGTTATAAACCAAGATAAGTTAGTTCCGAAGGTCTGAGTGGGGTTTTAATAAATCAATTAGAAGGCCTTGTAATGTTGATGCAAGAGCCATGTCATGGTTAGAGTGTTTTACAAAAGGGGATATGTATATCGTGGGAGTCTTATTATTTGGGTTTAATATAAGGTTGGACTAAAGTATTCACTTATCAATTTCTATGAAATCAATAAGTAAATAAGAAAGAAGGAATTAAGTAGTGAGATTATCAGACCTTGGCTTGGAGATTTATTTAATTGGCCAGTCCCAGAAATAGGACATGTTGAGGTTGCCCAGGTTGTGAAGTTGATTGGGAAAGACCTTTGAATGCATTTTACACACAGATTGAGATTGAAATTTTGTGTAAATAGGGACTGTGGGTTTTACCCCTACACCAAAGTGGTATCAGAGCTAGAATTTGATTAGCTCTTTGAAAAGTTTATTTTTGAAATGCACATGTATTGAACAGTGAGAAAGTTTGGTTTAAAAAAAATTTGTTTAACAGAAAATTTACAGATTTGATTTGACATTCAGTGAAGGTCTCCAGATGAGCAGAATATGGATTTGAAGACAATAGTCTTGAGGATTGCAGCAGGTAGAAATGTAGTGCAGGTGAAACAAGATCATTCAAGGATCTTGAGAGGTAAGATGATGAGCCTTATTTGAACTCTGGTTGGAAGGTATTGTTTGCAGATTTCAGGGTGCAAGCAATTGAGGAGGGATCTCAGCAAAAGCAGATCACAAGCTTTGAGAGCAGTGACAAGAAGATTCCAGCGAGGGATTCTGAGTGCAGAAAGAGTGTGGCAGAACCTGTAAGATTCCCAACTGAGTTTGGATGATAGAAGAATAGAGGTGTTCTTGAGAGAAGTTGCAGAGTGAAGCCTAGAGAGCAGAAGAGAGTGCTCAGAAGGTTCCAAAGAGAGGGGACCAGTACTTGCCAAAAGCCGGATCCGGAGGAAGGGATTGGTGAGGTAAGTTGCGGCAAGAGAGCTTGTTGTTGCAGAGGCTTAGTGCAGCTTGTGAGTGAAGAACTCCTAGAGAAGAGAATGGCTACTGAGAGCCATAGTAGAGATTGCAGAGGTTCTGAGAGAAGCCACAGCAGAAGAGAGACGGAAGATGCCAAAGTAGTTGGCATAAGGAAGAGACTCGCTGATGAAGAATGGTGGAAAGAAATAACTGAGATTACAGAGCAGGTTTATAAACTGGAGAAAAGGATAGAAGAAAGCCATAGAGTTGGTTGGCTCATGAAAAAGAGAGTAAATAGGCAACCATTACAGTTGAGATTGAGGCAAAAGAAGATTGCCTTATTGAGGGAAGAACTTAGAGCAGCTGAGTTGAAAGAGGAAATTTCTGCTTGTGAAGCAGAACAGCGCACAAATGAAGAATGGAGATCTGCAAGAGACCTTGTAGGACATGATGAAGACTTGAGGCCGCAAGAAGCTTGTCTTGCTGAGGAGGAAATCATTGAGGATTTCCTGAGTTATTGGACAAGTCCAGATGATGTAAGGGCTTGTGTTCTTGAGTCTGACAAATGTGAAGTGATGACAGACTCCACAGAGGAAGAAGAACCCCGAGTTCTTGAGGCAAGGATGGAAATTGAAGATTCGATGTGCAGGCCTGTTCAAGAAGAAGTGCTTGAGGAAGCAGCCAAGATCGAAATGTCTTGTGATTTGAGAAATAAAAAGTTGTGTGTGTTTGCAGGAACAGCAGGTGAAAGAGAAAAAACTGCTGATGTTGTCACTGAAGAAGAAATTGAAGTATCCAGATGCTTTGAAGATGTCCATGCACAGTTAGAGAAAGATTCCGCTCTCCAACATATTGGAAGCAGAGGAGATTTAGTTTATCATATTGGCCAGAAGCTGGAGGCTGACCAGCTTGGAGAAATTGAAGAAGAGAAGACTATTGAAGAATTTCTGAAGCATATGAAAGACTTGGAATAGCAAGAAGACTTGATGATCAAATCATCAAATGGGACCATGAGGTCTTATGTTTTTAAAACTGAAAAGTTGTGTATGAGTGCAGGTGTTGATGAAGGCAGTTCACATGATGGAAGTGTGACAAATGAAGCTGACTGTTGCCAAGCAAGATATGATGAGTATCTTTTAGGTGAAGATCATATTGTGGAGGAATTCATTAATTCCTTACTTTATAGAAGGGATTGCTTCAATGAGGATGTGACAGTTATGTTTGATGATGAACTTGTCATTAATGATGATAATGACAGACTGCCTTTGTTAAATGGCCAAGTAAGGAGTGATGGACAGGTAGCTGATGTCTTTGCAGAGATGGGAATTCGGAATTCCATTCTGATGAAAGCTGAGGAGATAGTGACAGTAGAAGTTGGTGAAGATGTTGAAGATGTTTCCTCAGAGGAGATGCCAAGATTATGGCATGAATTAAGTGTTCTGGAGCAAAAGACAGAACCACAGAGAGAAAGTGTTCAGATTGTAAGGGTAGAGATGGATGAGAAAGTTCATTTTTATGAACTAGAGCAGAGAGGCATCTTGAAGAGGATGGCGCGGAGGAGAGACTAACTGATAGTCTCAAGAAATGTTTGAAGATTTGGAATCAACATCCTGATGTGCTGATTGAGAAGAGAAGAAAGTTGCGGCAACATACTGAGATGCTGACAGAAGAAGGAAAGGATTTGAGGCCTTGTGGATTTTGTTTTAACAATTGTTTGATTAATGCAGATCCTGTTGATGATGGAGATAAGTTGACAGCATGGGGCAGTCAATTGAAAGATGAGGAGAATTCTGTGGAAGATTTTAAATCATGGAATGGAGAAATTGAGTTGCTAGAGAGTATGCTGAATCAACAGGATTCAATACCAGAGAGAAAACCTTAATTTCAGAGTTGGGGATTGCAGAATGTGAAGACACAATGGGATGAAGATAGAAAAGAATTGATGATTGAATAATCAGTTGGGACCATTGGGTCTTGGGGTTTTGGAACTAATGATTTGGCTATGTTTACAAGAATGACAGAAGACAATCCGTCACTTGGAGTTGTCTTAGAAGAAGAAGAGCTGTTGCAGAATGGAGATGAGCAGCTGAAAGAAGATGAGACAGCCATGTCTCATATGTAGAAATTTGTTGCTGTTGATAGCAGGGAAGAATTGGCTTGTTCGAATAGCCAAGAGAAGATTGGGGAGAAGGTTGTATGGCAGATTGTTGGGGCTGCTACAGCAGTGGAGAATCAGAGTTTCGCTCTGACAAAAGATGAATATGCAAAGCTGGAAGAACTCGAGGTAATGCAAGAGAAAGGAAGGAAATTGCTGAGGATTGCATAGGAAGAAGAAGAACATGTTGAACTGAAATTTCAACATGTTGGAAATGAAAGACAAGCACAAAATAAGTGGCTGGAATGTTTGCTGAAGACATTCAGAAAAGAAGGTAAAATGCCAGGGCAACAACTGATTGAAGTGTTGCTAGGAGAAATGCTGGAGTAACAAGCTGAAGCGTTGCCAACAGAGGAACAAGAGTTTTAATATTGCAGAAATCAAGAGGGCATGGATGATTGGGTGGCAGCTAGGGCAGCAGTAAGAATTGAGGAAATAAGAGTGCAGCAAATAGAAGTAAGAGTCCAGCAGTCAGAAGAAAGATTAGATAGAGAAATAGAATTTATAATAAAACTGATGCAGAAGATGCCTCAGAAAAGGAAAGCAGCAAGGAAGCAGAAACTCAGCAGCAGCAAGAAGAAGACGGTCACAGACTGTGAGGGCATAGCAAGTGCGAAGATGCAGACCAAGATATGGAAGCCAGGAGGAATGCGAAAGAAGGACCCTGCAACAAATAACCAGTTGCAGAATAAAGTGTGGGATCCAGGAAGGCCAAGATGAAAGCACATGATCAGGAGATCATGAACCATTTTAACCTCGGGAGTTTAATGCAGGGGCATTAGGCTCAAAATAACCTTTGTCCATAAATAAATGTAAAATAAGGGTCTTATGTTTTGTTTCTGCATGCGAATATTCATAATTGAGTAATTTTAATTAATTAGAAAGGAAATTGTAACTGCCCGAACGATTAATGGGCACCTGAAGAGATAGTCAGTTTCAGAAGCTAAGATAATTTTAGGCAGTCCATCTCTGTCTGTCAGGGGGTTAGTCTCGGAGTTAGAGATATGAAGAGTTTTGAGCATTAGAGGAGTTGAGTCAATTCAAGGTTTTGTATAAAAATAAGCCTTACAGGCATAATAAGGCAGACCTACATAGAGGACCTGCATAGACCTGTATAGAGCTGCATAGATCGAGATAGTGAAGGCCATGGAGTTGAAGACCTGGCCAAGACAGGAAGTCTGTAAGAGAATTCATTTTGTGAAAGAAATTTTTCAGGTTACATGAGTTATTGATTAAATTTTGTGCGTAAATGTCTTGAAACCATGTATATTGGCTAAATTAATTTCTGTGTGAGAAGATTGTGATTATTTGTGATTAACTGTGTGAATTGAACCCTGTGATAGAGCTCCGAATGAGGCTCTGTATTTAATGGAAGAATCGATGTGAATAAGGTCGATATTGTGCATTAAGGTTGAATGCGATGGCTAATTTATAAGTAATAAATCCTGTTATGTATAGACCCACAGGAGATCCAATAGAACTCTATAAGATGCAAAGGGAGGGTTCACGCAGAGAGAGTTAATCTCTGTCTGGACTGAAGTGGAGTTTGAAGAGAGAGTGGACCGATGGGCAACGACCAAGGATTCCAAATTAAAGTCATAAGGGCACCGTAAGATTCGAATACCATTCGAATCATAGATTGAGCAGAAGCCGAACTGTGTGCTAAAGCCTTGGTGGATGGTGTTCGAACCATGAAAGAGAATGAAATCAAATATAACTTCGATAGCGCAGGAAGTTGAATGATTCGCTGAACAGATGCACTGAAGTGGAACGTGAATAGCATTGATGTAACCCTGAGGTCAGAGAAGTATCGTGGAACCAATAAGTGTACAGTGAACGTGGTTTAGAGCTGAACCCGGTAGTATATTGCAAGGTACAAAGGTGGTAAGTTTTATTCCCCATTTGGACGCGATCAATGCCATCGGCTAACGTGTGGCCTTAAGAAATTTTGAAAAACCACCCTCATCGCTGTTAACACCCATGCATCTAGTCTACACGATATCCATTGATTACTGTTGGACCAGTTTGTTGGGCGCGAAGAGATGGTGATCGTTGGATGGAAACGGTATGTATGATGTGGCGAAATACGTTATGATTTGTTGCGTTGGTAGAGTGATCGGGGAAAAATTTACAAGTCCAAAGGTTGCACGTTGTATCAAAGTCCCTTAATAAGCCCGAGTGTTGGTGGTTGTTAAGGGCTTGGACCTTGTTATAGTATCATAGACCATGGTCCGACAGTCGTGTTCCGGTTATAAACCAAGATAAATTAGTTCCGAAGGTCTGAGCGGGGTTTTAATAAATCAATTGGAAGGCCTTGTAATGTTGATGCAAGAGTCGTGTCATGGTTAGAGTGTTTTACAAAAGGGAATATGTATAGCGTGGGAGTCTTATTATTTGGGTTTAATATAAGGTTGGACTAAAGTATTCACTTATCAATTTCTATGAAATTGATAAGTAAATAAGAAAGAAGAAATTAAGTAGTGAGATTGTCAGAACTTGGCTTGGAGATTTATTTAATTGGCCAGTCCCAGAAATAGGACATGTTGAGGTTGCCCAGGTTGTGAAGTTGATTGGGCAAGACCTCTGAATGCATTTTACACACAGATTGAGATTGAAATTTTTAGTAAACAGGGACTATGGGTTTTACCCCTACACCATCTGTTCAGTGATAGTCTTTGGCACCAGTAGGAAAGAAGCTTGGTATATGGGTAGTGCTGAAAGCACAATTTAATGAGGGTGAGTTTTCCACCATTCGTGAGCCATTGGCCACCCCAGAAATCGATTTTATATTTGATTTTACTAATCACTTCGACCCATAGAGAACCCTTGTTGATTCCAAGAGTAATTGGCAATCCCAGATATTTTATTTTGTCCCAGTGAGCATAGCCTATGAAGCCCAGGATTTGCGCAAATTTCTGAATTTCACTCTCATCAGCGTTCCAACCATACACTGCACTCTTGTTGTCATTCATGAGAGCACCAGAGACACTACAGTATCTGTGAAGAGTGGCTTTGAAGGTGTTATAAATCCTGCTGGAGACTCCACGAAGTATCAAGGAGTCATCAACGAAGAGTGCGTGGTTGATAAGCTCCAACTCATTCGAGATTCTAAGACCAGGAGAAGTCCTAGTGGCCTTTTCAATTGCTAGTTTCCTACTGAGAGTATCAGTCGTGAGGATATACGGGAAGTGGGAGAGAAGGCATCCTTGCCTTAATCCCTTAATGGCTTGGAAATAACTGGTTGGTCTCTCGTTGACAAGCGGTGCAATCCATGGCTTTTCTGTACAATCTTTGATTAGATTGAAAAATTATAGGGAAAATCCATAGGAGAGGAGGACCCTATATAGGAAGGACAAGTTGACCCTGTTGAAGGGGTTAGCCATGTCCAGTTTGACCATCATTCCTTTTTCCTTCCTTTGATTGCTAGAATGCATAGTTTCTTGCACCTGTATGCAATTTTCCAAAATATGTCTACCTTTGACAAACCCCTCTTGAGTGATGGAAATGAGGCTTCCGAGGAGTGGTTTGATTCTATTTTCAAGGAGTGTTGAAATAATTTTATATGAGGCATTATAGAGGGAGATGGGCCTGAATCTCCCAAAGGAGCCAAGATTTTTTTCTTTCGGAATTAGAGCAAGGAAGGTTGAGTTGGTGCTTCCCTCCTCCTTAGATTTATTCAGAAACCCTTTGATCATTCTTACCAAATATACTTTGATGATGTCCCAGAAGATCCTATAGAAATGGATTGAGAACCCACCATGGCCAGGGGCCTTGTCGATTTCCATTGACTAGATAACATTACATATTTCTTCATGAGTAAATTTCTTTGTGAGTGCTGATTTGTCATCTCTGTTTACTAGTGTGGGGATGTGGGATAGAAATTCCAAAATTTCCTCTTCAATACCTTCACTCCCTTTGCTGTAAAGGTTCTGGAAGTGAGAGACAACAACAACTTTGATTTGTTCATTGCCTTTGCAGACCACCACATCAGAGGTCGTTATTTTCGAGATATGGTTATGGGAGAGGCAAGCTCTGAATTGGCGATGGAAATAGGAGGTATTTTTATCTCTTGATTTCAACCAAAGGCTGCGAGACTTAATTCTCCAGTATTCCTCTTCAATGCGAAAGGAGCGATAGGAGTTTCTTTGGACTGTTTTTTCTTTCTCCAACTCCGCAGAGGTAATGTCTTTTATATCCAATTCCATTTGCAGATCCTCCAACAGTTGGATTGCTTCTTTTCTCTGACTGTTTGGGGTAATAGTAGGTTTTTTGATCCACTCATTCAATGCTTTCTTCTTTAACTTTTGCTCCCACAAAAAAATTGGAGAGTGAATGACAGAGATGGACCAAGCCATGCGAACAGTGTCATGGAACCCGTCTCTGATACTCCAAAGAGGGTTGAACCTAAAAGGAATTGGACCCAAGTTTTCTTCCTCTTCCAACAAAAGAATAATAGGCTTATGATCCGAGGTCAGCTTGGGGAGAATTTTGGAGGAGATGAGTCTATTTTCCAACAACATTGAACTATGAAATAGGAACCTATCTAGTATGGCAGAAATGTGCTCTTACCCGACTCTATTATTGGACCACTTGTAGAGTCCTTTCCTAGGTTTGAAGTCCATGAGGTCCCATTGATGGACTAGGTTTTCAACCAAATAGAGCATTTGGTCCCTGCTGCTGCTGCCTCCTCTTTTTTCTTTGTATCAAGCACTTTATTTAAATCTCTAGCTATAATGATGTTCTTGGGAGAATGGAGGTCTAAAAAATCAGAAAGAGATTGCTAGCATTTGTTCTTCTCAGCATAAAGCACCGAAATGTTAAGATTTAAAAGAGAAAAGGTTAACTTACTCGTGCAATGCCTCAGCTCGGTAAATATCTAGTGATGGGTCTCGAAGGAGTTTTCCAATTGAAATTGGTCTTCCTTCCATAGGGTGGAAATTCCTCCCAAGGAGCCCCTTGAACTTACTACCTTTCCTACATTCTTCTTTCATTTCTTCTTGCTGATGTCGAGAAGGGTTTTCCCTTCAATTTTAGTCTCTTGGAGCATGAGGATTTCTATAGGTTCCACTTTTAAAAGATCTTTGACGACTTCAGATTTTGACGAGTTCCCCAATCCTCTATAGTTCCAAGAGACTAGATGCATTATTTACTAATGGAGGGGTTTGGAGCTCCTCCCTTAGGAGGCCTTGTTCTAGTGCTCCTTCCAATGGACATCTCGATTGTAGGTTGGTTTCCTTGTATTTTTTGACTTTTTGCCTCTTCCTCCCTTGCTTCTTTGTGGGACTTTCTTCTGCCTCTTTTCGAGGGCCTTTCAAAGGTCTCATCCTCCGAGGAGCAGGAGGTGTCTGCTGTCTTCTTTCTAGCTATATCCGCATATGAGGGGAGGAGGATATTTCAGGGTTTGCTCCAAGGTGGACTACTTCCTCGCTATCTTTTTCAATAGAGGGGAGAGTGGGCTATTCCTTGCTATCCAAAATTGTGTCTCGAGGGTCTGCTGTGTTATTACCCTCTTTGGTAGGTTTTTCTATTGCCAATGATGGGATGGATCTCCCTGCCCCAAGGGCCTTCCCTGCTGATGGGGCTTTGTTTCCTTTTGCTACCCATTTTCCTATGGATTTTGATGGGGCTATTTTCTAAAATATGCTCCATTGTTCTACTTTTGTAGTTTCACTTTATTCATCAAACTTATTTTTGCAGTGCCTTGCGAAGTGGTCGTAGCCATGAAAATGCTTGCATTTAAACGAGAGCTATTCGTAGTCCAATTTCTCAATATGGGTCAAATCTACAACTGTTAGTTTTATGGCTTCCGACATCCTGACTTCCAATTCTACCTCTACGCATATGCGTGCGCAGGAGTACTAATATTTTCTTACTGCTTGATCAATGTTCCTTCCAAGAGTGTTGTCGATGGTTTGGAGGGACTTCTGATTCCAGCAGTGCAGAGGAAGGTGGGGAAGGTGCACCCACACTAGGAAAACTGAAGGAACGTCTTGGGCAGGGTCAAAATCGAGTGTCAATTTATTTAAATATAGCCCTTGAGGACCCATGAAGTATGGCCCATTTTTGAATATGAGGTTTTTGTCTTCTGCATTCTCAAACACAAAAACAAAGAATCCTTTTCATACGAAGTGGCTTTTGATTCCTTCCTTGAGCAGAGGAGTCTAGTTTCTCTGCACCCAATCCTCCACAGCTTTATGGGATGGTCAGAGGCCATTGAACTTCCCAATGAGTCCTCTTTCAGTGAGATTCAAGGTAGATATGCAATTTTACACAACTGGTAGAGCCACCGATGGGATGTTGTTCAGTTTCCTAACGAACTTCTGCTACGAATCTGTTAAAGGGCGTTTACAGCCTCTTGCCACTAGTTTCCTTAATGTGATGACATCCAGGGGAGGAGGAAGGGGGTCGAGTCCCCCTCTTATGTCCATGGCAATTGAGACCACAACTAGGTTATTGTTACACACAGCCAGAGTTCAAATGCAGCACAGGGTGGGGAACTGCCAATTCAACCATGTTTAAACCTACCCATATCCTTCTATTTATTTAATTGAGTTATAGTGAATCCAAGTATGATATCAATACTTCCCAAAAAAATTGTACTAGGAGGTCAAAGAAGTTGTACGAGCTAATAGAAAATCAATCCAAGTACAACCAAAGTCCGATTCAATTGTTGGAGGAAAAACTAACTTATTTGTTCTTGTCCATTTTCAAAGTAAATACCAACACTACTACAACCACGTTTTGCATGGCACTTTTTTGTCTTCCTTACCTATGCTTGATGTTAGTGGGTGTGAGTTCTTTCTTTTTTTTGTGATAATGTTCACATGATTTCCAATTCTAAAATATATATTGCAAATCTTGGGTTGTTTATCATTTCACATGTGTTTTTTCCTCTCAAAAGGTCAATAGCACTTATGCTAATTTGTGGTCCTATTTATAGTTGGATTGGTTACATCAATATTAAATACTTAAATAACATTTTCATGTATAGTATGTGTGTGAACATTTATGCTTCTAGAAACTTTAATAATAAGAACATGTTATATATCAAGGCCATCCACACACATGGAAACATAGAAATTTTCATGAACAATTATGCCTCACAATGGCCCATTATATTAATGATTGATTTCCCAAAGTTGATGGTTTGATACCTCCCACCACAGACAAGGATCTAACATATGACAGAGAAAAACATGTAGGAACACTTCAATATGCTCCTTTTTGAAAAGTTTGAAGACAAATCAACTATCTTTCATCCGAAATTAACATATCCATTTCCTTATGTAGATTCAACCAATAGTTATAGTGAGTTAAAGTGTGATATCAGTTCTACCTAAAAAATATCTTGTACAAGATCTAAGAAATTGTATCATCTAAGAGTAAAATTGTCCAAGTACACATTCGAGGCTCTTAAATTACCTTTCCAGTTATTCAAAAAACTAAGCACATGACTATACATTTAATTTTAAAACTGAAGCTCGTATGAAACTTACTAACTTATGTGCCCCATATGAGCTAAGAAAACCTATTCAAATATTATTCTATCTACGAAATTGAAATATTGGGAACAAAAAATAAGGATTACAAAATCAGATTTTTAGAATACTTGATGAGGTCACCGATACGAAGAATGAAAAACTAGAAAGGAGATGAAACCACCTATTGTAACAACTAATTAACTTGTAATGAAATTGTAGGAAAGGAAATTACTATTCTACTGATCAAAACCCTTTAAATTTACTTGCAAATATATATATATATATATATATATATATATATATATATATATATATATATTTGCTAAAAAGAAATTCTATTGACTAATTGCAAGAAATAAAAGACCAAATAGATTGAAACAAAGGAAATACTATCTACTTTGCAGGAAAGGAAATGATAATTGAGTTGTAGGAAAGGAAGGACTAGCTAATTCGCAAAGAAAGAAAAACACAAATTTTCTCAAATAAAAGCAAACAATTCTTGCAAGGAAAGTAAAGGAACCAAGTGGCGACTTTACCAATTTGTAATTTCAAACCCTTAATTTTGTAGTTAAATGAATATTGGAATTTATACATAGCATAAGAGAATTAACCAAACTAGGGTTATGTTCCACACTTATATAAATTACTATAAGAAACACAATTAACAAGTAAGAATTCAAGAGCTACTCAATCAGATTACAAACATAAAGAAAATTGCATAAACAGGAAGATGTATGTTATTGTAATAGAGTATTAATATCTAGAATTGTAACAAAAAATTTATAGCAATTGCACACACATAAATCTTAAATGAAGAAAAAACAAACTTGCTAAATATTGAACCTATAATAATAAAAAGGTAATAACTCCATAACTAAGGCTTAATAAGGGGTTTTAGGGTTAATTTTGGGTTTGTATATTTCTTAACATGATGGTAAGTGTAACAAAAATGACGATGACAACTATATCAACAATGCCAATGGTAGGTGTAACAACGACAATGGTAGCTATAATAGAAATTGTAGTGGCATCTGTAACAACATCTGTAATAGCACCTACAATTTAACCTATAAGAAAAATTTTTGAATAATGGATCATGAGCCTTTTTTTAGTAAGAATAAGGAGGTTGGTTTACACATGATCACATTGGCTTAATCACTTAAAATGACATTGTTGTGCAGGTAAGTCCCCTCTGCGGACAGAGGCGATCCCTCTAGCCTTAGGGTGGATCTAGCAACTACAGGAACATACTAACATCGGCCTTCCTAGATTTTAAATGAAATTCAGAGCAAGGAAGATGACCTACCTTGTTCTGATGCTATGTTGTCATCTTCCGTCGAAGCTTCTTGATCCGTTGTTCTTCCCAATCTCGATGCACGCTGCTACCAACGTCTGATTACCTGTACAAACAATCAAGACACCATGACAAGCGTAAAATCATGACAAACATCAAAGAATTACAACCTATCTAACTGATCAAGGAATTCTAGAAATCTCATTATAAATGTAAACAAGAGTGGAAGATAAACATCAGTTGCATTTTGTTATGATAAATACAAGGGAAGTTTACAACCAAGCCTTGATGTTGAGGCTCTCTTTTGGCAGGTCCATATCCAAGCACGTTTGCAACACCCTCATACACAAAGGTCCAAGATCTCACTATGTTCTTAACACACAAAAACAATCACACTCTGCACTATTGTCCCGAAGCTATAATGCTTCTCCTCTCTAGCTAACTCCAACTTTCTTATTCTAACTCTGACTAAGGCCGTAGAGATGAAAGAGGCCTCCTTATATAAAAATGGAGGAGGAGGTTATGGGCCCTCAAATAATGGGAAAAGAGCTTATCCTTTGGAGTATTTCCTATTTCTTGGGAACAAGAATCCCAAAGGGTAATTCCTCGGCCATATCCTCAAAACAAACTTCCAGCTCGCCGCCTCACGAAGTTTCTAGTCATGGAAACTTCGTTTCTATTTTAAAAAATTTCCAAAAGAGGATCGACACGGGTCCGACATTAATATAGAGTGCCGATCGGCGCAGGTCTCAGTCTATTATCGGCGCGGGTCAGACACTAAGACAAAGCACTGACCTTGAAAACCAGGCTTTTATAGGGATATTCCAGAAACGTTGTAAAGGGAGTTGAATTGGTACTTGGAAAGTACACAAGGGTCACTGTATGGGTCCTCCGGGTTCAAGGAATGGGGAGTACAGGGACGGTGACAAATTGATGTGTAATAGATGCCCCCTAAAGTATGAAGTTTGAACATGAGTGAGGGGTGAAATTCTTTACAAGTACGTGAAAGGAAGCAAATGTTACTGTCGGGAGACCTACAAATCAAGCATAGATACATATACATAACTAGAATCTCTGATGAAAATACATGAATTAAGGTATGGATGCAGCCATCTATGAAAGAGACCATGGTATGGTCGCAACCATCCGTTAAAAATACCATGGTATGGTCGCAACCATCCATCTGAGAAGGATCTCATATAGACTCATGGTATGGTCGAAGCCATCCATATGAAAGAAACATGTATCCAATCATAGAAAAATCATATCGCCTCGCAACTTCGACTCTAGAGAATAAAATATAGGGTCTTGTGTTCCATCTCAACCCCAACAAGTACAAATTCAGGCATCTGAATAAACGATATGAAGTCGAACATGCAAGAAAGTCACCTGATTACCAGCCAATGATGAAAGCTGTTAACAGGCGTGAGAGATACCACCAATAATTCCAATGGTTCTCAAGGTACTACTAGTACAATCCACGAGATGCGAATAAAGAACTGAATTCTAACATCCGTGAAATCACCCGATCAAAGGTCAATGATGTGAACCTGTCGTCGAATGCGCAAAACTTGCCATTAGGGCATGCAAGCTCTAAGGTACCAAAAAGGAGTCTTGAGATCGACTTCCCGGATAATGAGCTAAATTCGACGTAAATCTATCCATTGAAGGAGGGTCATAATGAATTCCACATCATCGACATGAAATAGAGAATTCGATATGAGTGTTAATCAAGACTGAAATAGAGGATTAGGGAATGTAAAAACTACAGAATAATTTTCTCTTGAACATATCGGCGACACAACTCTGGGAGTTGACAACATTTGACTCAAAATAGGATCAGAGATCATGTTTACAAGATTGGTAATCGAATGAGAGGCAAACAGATTTCCCAAACCCATGAAGGCAAAGTGACAGAGTGAAGATATCCCAAACCAACACGAACTGCAGATAAGTGTCATGTTCAAGAGTGACATACTGCTGACACAACTGACGAATAACTTCCATTTTCCCCCACCATTTCTGGCGAGTACCTCTTTATTTTTACACAAGCTTGAAGAGGATAGCATATGCTTGTCATATAAGTTTGTACTTCATACAAATCCATCCTAGTACATTTTACGAGCCCTAGGAAGGAGGAACTCGGTAACGTCATGGTGACGGTTTTCGATGTCATGTAAATTTTAACGAGCCCGACAAAGGAAGAACTCGGTGTCTTTTCATGTTTAGAGAGTTTGAAAATAAGCGGAAAATAAAACTCAAGTAGGTCCCTTTTCGTAAGTACTCTCACAAATCCGAAAAGGTAGAAAACTATGTCTAAGAGAACCTCTTAGTTGCGATAGGCTAAGGTATTCCTTTTTCGTAAATAGTTTATCCTAGCCCACAAAAGGGGTAAAAGTATACTGGGTAAACGACGTTTCACAACCTTTAACGAGTTAAAAGTGACAAAAGTCTAGGCAATATTTTCAATTTTTGAGAATTAGAAAAGAGATGAAAGTTGACTACTGGAGGAATGACTAGTATTAAGGGTATCAACTGGTTCCGGCGATGGTGGAACTACTCAGAACAATTAAAGCTCAAGAGGCTAGCTAACAAGACCACTCATTGCAGCTATTCCTCAGGAATGGGTAAAACAATCAAGAGAAGGTGTATGATCGGCCAAGAAGATGGTGACGATGGAATGAGAAAACCAAGGCTCATCTTGCAAAATAGGCTGATAAAATGGCAATCATGAGAGGTAAAATGAGAATGGTTTCATTTTTACACAAGCTTGAAATCAGGAAACTATGCTAGAAGTTGGTTTCATTTTTATACAAGCTTGAAACAGAAACAAACTATGCTTGAGATTGGTTTCTTTTTTACACAAGCTTGAAACAAAGATAAATTATGCTTGAAAAGGTTTGCATGCCCCCAACATGGCGTCTCAATTCGAGGGACATGCCCCCAATATTCAATGCATTCATTGGAGTAGACTGCTAGTTACTGACACGTGGATGGAATGAAGGTTCAATTACAAGATCAGGTGAAAGACTTGACTTGGGTTTTACGAGATCTAATCAAAGACTCGAATTGAAAAGCGAACCCGTTTCATTGTTAAACGAGGTTGACACAGTAAAATAACTATCCTCATGAGAGCTAATTCATTTTTTAACGAGGTTGACATAGTAAAAGAACTATCCTCATAAGAGCTTGTTTCAATTTTTAAGGAGCTTGACACAAGAAAACGAACCGTGATCTGATGAAATTGTTTTGTTTTTTAAGGATCTTGACACAAGAAAAATGAACTGTGCTCTGATGACCTGATCATGATGAATAAGAACTCATGGCTTCCAAGAGTTTCTCATCTGATGGGTGGAAAACATCGTGGAAGTCTGGACCCAATGCCTCCAGCACACAATGCACAATGGCACTATCACTGAATGCGGGCATGGGACAGGTAGCCACATAATTGACCTGTGGTAGGGAAGATATCACTGGCAGGTAAGGACCAGGAAGGGATGACGGTAGACCAAATGTCACATCAGGACCAAAGAATGAAAGCTGATCAATGGTCACAATCCAACCTTCATGTGGAAAAGAGATCACATGAAAGAGGGAAGAGACAAGCACGCCCATGGCATAGGAATAGTTGCGCCCCAGGAGTAAATTAAAATCCAAAGGGCCTTGGATGGCCATCACGTCTATATAGACAATCTTTCCTCCCAAAGTAATAGGAAAATTTAGAAGGATCCCTAATGGTTGAATTGTTCCTATGTTAAAATCCAACAGACACAAGTGGTGCAGAACCCAAATCTTGCCATGTAGTTGAGTACATAATACTAACCGAGGAGCCTTCATCTACAATTGTGCCCGGTACGACCATATTGCAGGCCTGTACAGTGATCTCAAAGGGCACATAAGAATTAAGATGATATCCCGTAAATCGACTCAAATCAAAGGAAGCAACCAAAATACATGGAGGGGGTGCCATAGGAATAACAGGATTATCCCCTTGCGTTATGGGAGCAGTTTGACCATCCTTCCAAACTCCGGGAACGAGAGCAAGAGGATCACTTTCTGGAACTGTAGCAACAGGAGTTGGAGGATCACCCTCCCAGATCATGGAAACAGGAGGATTGCCCTTCGATCTCAGGGAATCAGAGGAAACAAAAAGAACCTGATTGGGATGAGGCCCACTCTCGACAGAAAAGACCTGATGGATTGTAGGTGGAATCAGGTCTACCTTTTTCTCAACCAATGATTGGTCGAAAATGGACTTAGGAGAAGTATCCCATACAAAAATCATGGCAATTGTAGAAAATATGAGTGAATAATGATTTCCCAATCATTACTCTACTCATCAATAATTCATGGATAACACCATCCTCAATAGTATCCCCATTGTCAAGGAAGCCACCACTTTTAAGTAAATTCTTAACACTTTCTTAGATGCTTCTGCAATGTCCATCAACCTCAAAAAATATAAAATTTTAATTTTGAACACACCTCTTGATATTCAAATCCATATTACCAAAATCCTTAGATTCCAAAAATGATCCCTTTCGACCAAATTCTTAGGTGCCCCTCTCACCTCCAACCCCTCAAGACAAAAAAATTGGGAAATCCTTCTACTAAAATTTGAAGCCCACCTATCAAGTTGGATCTTTCACCTTCTCAACCTATCTAATTTCTTTACCCTTTTAAAATATGTGCTTCAATTTCTTCCCACCTACCTTCTCTTTGCCTTTGCTGCCCCAAAAATTCTCAACAAAATCAGAAATATCCAATGCAGATTCCTATGGGGAGGGGCTAAATCCTAGAATAAATGGGCTTTCCTATCCTGGGATATAATTTATCAATCAAAATCCAAAGGTAGGTTGGGACTCAGGGACCTTGAAATCCTCAACAAAGCCCTTAGTGTCAAAACCTGGTGGAGGTGGTTAAAAACCACATAAGCACTATGATGTCAAATGTAGAGGAACAAGTAATAAGTATGCACCCAATACATCAGAAGCACAACTCATCAAACTCACTCACAACAGCAAATGATCAAATACTTGGTATTTTGAATTGGAGAAAAGAGACCTCATTAAATATCACATCTTTTGGGAAGTAAAAGATGGCCAAAATACTCAATTCTGGGAGGATTCTTAGTAACAATGACAAAAAATTTCCCAAAAAGTTCAACTCCATCTTATCAAAGAAACTCTTGAAGATAAAGGTTTATTTATAGTTTCTTATTACTGGAAAGTGTCAATAAACTCGAACGAAACCCTCCTCCTAATTTGTTATATATCCACATATATTTTTTGATTGTAAAATTCATAATCAAGGTAGTGTTGATATTATTTTTTGGGGATATCATCCTAAAGGAAATTTGAACTTACTTGAAGCTTGTAGCCTCCTCTCCCCCTCTAATCCTAATGAAAACAACAAAAAATGGGAAAAAGATGGCACCTCAATAACTGGCCAAAGGTCACTCTTTTCCTGTGGCTCCTACATTGGGAAAAAACATTGACATGGGATAAATTTCTATGTTGAGGATTTATTGGACCCTCAATTTTACTTCTATGCCACTCCAACTATGAAACTGGAAATCACTTCTCCAATACCTATTGCTACACTACCACTCTTGGGATAACCTCACTGCACAGTTTTAGCAAACCATTCGAGATACGAATTGAATCCTCAATACTCTCACTTCATGACCATCCCCCCCTTTCTCCAATCCTCTTATTAACCTTTCATATATCTGGATCCCGATATTTCTCCTTTGGAACACTTGGAAATAATATAACCAACAAACCTTTAAAGGACAATGCTCTCCCTTCTAAGACCTCTGGAAAACCATTCTCCTCAATTTAAGATAATCAATCCTCTCGCTACCTTAGACTGAAAAGGAATAGGAATGAAATATGTTGAGTCTTGAATTCTTACTCTCCTCGATATATCAACCTCTTTATGCCAACACTTCCCTTTTGTCGCCCCTCATCACTTCAACAAGCTCATTTTTGATGGTGCCTCCAAGGGTAATCTCAAACTAACAAGTTATGGAGGGGTTTTTCATAATATGCAAGGTCACATCTTGCACATCTTTGTTGGGGCCATTGGTCACACCAAAAACAATGTGGAAAACATTTGGGCATTAGAGCAAGGATTACTCATTTCCAACGAACAATGTTATAACCATTTTATCATTGAGGGTGTCTAAAAAGCCAATATCAATATATTTCATTGAATCAAATGCAGATCTAATCAATGAAAAGTCACAAAAATTTGGAGGTTAGAAGTCCAATTCTCACACACAACAGATATTCTAACTGAAATATCTGCTAACATCCTTTACCATATTTGTTGAGAAGGTAAAAAAATTGGTCAATCAACTTGAAAATTATGGTGTGATTCTCACAAATTCCTCTTTGGATATGAGTTGATAACAACCCATTCTAGAACCTCTTAGTTTGCAATGCCAAGTGCAAGCCACTATTGATCTTACCCACCCTTTCTAGAAATTATATGATGAACAAACATCATAGGATGAAGGTTAGAATGTTTGTCTCTCACTACCTTCCCATTGATCACTTGCATAAAATCATCACTACTTCTCACAATTGTTAGAACATTGTAGTGGATCTGTGAGTGCGCCCCCCCACTCTGCTAATATCAAAAGGGGGGAGGGGGGGAGAGGGGGTCCACACACCATACATGCCATTGATATTGTGCAACGATTTCTTTTTTTTGTCAAACATGTCGAAACCTTGTGATGGATCTGCAAGTACGCCCTCCCCCTCCAGTGATGTCACAAGGGGGAGTGACTAGGGGGGGTGGGGACTGCACTCTATTTCAAGCCATCGATCTCGCCCAACAAATCAAAGTTGTTGGTCTAGTTCCATAATAACTTGGGACTAGTTGCATACAAGATCGAGAGGTAGGCATCATATGGGTATCTGACATATTAGTCATGAGCATAACTACTCGCTATGGACAAGCATGTTTAATGTTTGGACTACTCAAAATTTTCAACATTTATTCAAGGCCTTATGATTCATTCTTATACTTTTACTCTATAAATAGTTTCATTTTTATTTTAATAAATCCAAATAATAAATATCAATTATGGAAACATGATCATGCCTCTAGGGCAATGTTGGTTTTTCTTGCATGTCATGATTTTCAAAATAAATATAACAAGCATGTTTATTTCTTTAAAAATTAATCTAGGTGTGGTTTCCAATCTCCCATTACATTTACGAAACACTATTATTTTAGACTAGAATGGTAATATTTTTACTAAATTCCTTCAAATTTGGAGTCACACCACTTTGACTTTGCCATCTATGTTTCTAAGGTCTACCTTCTAGCTATTAGGTCATGTCTAAAGTAACCTGCTCTAATACCAATTGTTGGAAATACTCAAGTGGGGATCAATGTTTCAATACAATTAACAATTTTTAGCTTTTAAAAACATTTAATGCACATTAATTATGAAACATAGACCTTTTGTAAGAAACACTTGAATGCTTTTGAAAAACAAACTTTAGTTTATTACAATACTTATGAGGACACCAATCCTCTATAAGCACCAACTTACAAAAAAAGTAGGGTCCAACCTGTCAATAAGATGAGGACACCAATCCCTAGTAAGCACCAACTTACGACTTTTGTAGACATTAGCCTTTTGAGATACAAACTCCTTCCTTGTGTCTACACATTGTCTTTTGAAGCTCAAATTAATGGGTTCCACTAGATACCATCAATGTCCACGTATATGAGAGGAATTTGCCAATGCAAGAAATAGGTATGAAAAATAGGGAAAGCAGAAAAATTACATGGTTGACCAAAGAAAAAGAATCATCCCAAAAGAAAATCTAATGATTGAGAGAAATGAAATGGTCAAACCAAGGTAGGGAAGCGATAGCGGAGTTCCCTATGAACTGGTGTCGTGTATTTTGTCCATCCTTTCTTTAATGGATCTTTTACAAAAAATGAAGGGGCTAACACTCCTTAAATAATTATGGTTATCATCTATATACTTGAGAAGTACATTCAGGTTTTTATAGATATACCCAATATCATGGTTTTTTTCTAAATTTAGTGCTATACTCTTGTACCAACTTCCCTTACTTCTATCAAAAGTAATGTCAATAAATCCACTAGCATTATTTGAACCCAATCAAGTATATTTGGTACTTTATGAGGGTTTTAAACACCTCCCATTTAGTTATTGGAGGGACTATCCTTTAGCCTTAGCATCTCTTTGTGTTGTTCCCACCAAGTTTAGGCATAGAGTCTTATCATAAAAACTGAAATAGTCTTCTAACTAAGTAAATATAGGTAACTCTTCATGAACTAGTAAATATGAAAACAAATTAAATTCAAATAAGTGGAAGGAAACAAGAAATTAACCAATAATGCATACACAAGCTAAAACATATCCCTAAAATGGACCTTACAAGCCAATAGCTAGGCTTTTCCACCTATAAAATATCAAAATAAAAGAAAAATTATGTAGTCAGCATTTTCCACTTTGATTCCACTTTCATTGTAACCTGTCTCCCAAAATGGAAAGTTATTATACAAAGAGTTAAAGATAGGTGTAAGTTAAGAAGTGAATTTTACATGATAGATACCTCTTAGAACCTAGAATCTAAGCCAAAGAAAATAATTACCATGTATTGCAACAATTGAAGATAGTTTATAAAATGTCATTTCTAGAAAACTATGTTTGTATTAGGAAATGATAATCGCAAAATTACACATGTTATTGGAACAACCCTTCTAACTTCACCACAGAGACTCTACATCCATTGGTTTTGTATTGACATACACACACAAGCCACATAGAGGGATGGGTAAGTCAAGTAGACAAGCATACTAACCTTGAGTAATCAATAGCCATGTTAGTTGAAGAATGCCACCTATATGGACATCCTTATCCTTGTAAGGATCATTGCATACTGCAACTGTAATGGTACTATGAACCAAGCCTCACAACTACCATGGAATGGAATGATATATATGCTTAATGCCAAGGATGTATGATGAAGAAAAATAATTATAACGCAACCCATTGAATATATAAGAAAAATATATAAGAAACAAGATAAGCAAATAGTGTAATGCATATATACATTGAAATAAAAATAAAATGATAGGAAGCTTTTTCATTTTATTGTAAAACTGAGGATACATAAGATAATACCACCAATTGGTTTGGGTAATGAGAAAATATTGTGAGGGTTTCGTTTACCCCACTGTTCTGCCTTGGCGCCTCTGGGCATTACGCAGAAGCCACTTTCATTCTACTCAGATTATGCGTGGACCGGCAAAGGGCTTCCAGCCATGACTGGCCCCACGGGGGGGGCCGCTTAGTCTTCCCCCTCAGGACCCAACAAAAAAGCTCTTGCAGGAACTTCCGTGACTGCAGCTCTGAATCAACAGATTCCTGAAGCACAGGACAATAGGACACAAGAAACACCAAAAGACACAAATGACAAGAATCAAGAAGCACAAGCTGAAAAAGCGGGTCAAAACGAAACCCCCACGGTGAATTCGGCGACCTGCAAACCAATAGCGACGGAAAGACCTAAAATAGAGCTTCCAAGCCACAGGATAAATGGACGCATACAGTTTATGAAAGATCATGCGCTCATCGGAATTTTTATTGGCATTTGGCCAACGGAAAAGGCGCTGCAAAGCTGGATAACGGCAAAATGGAAGCCCAAAGGAGACATCACACTTCAGCTTGGACCCAAGGGCTTCTTCACGGTGGTCTTAATCTGCATTGAGGACGGAAATAGGGTTATTGACGGAGGACCTTACTTCCTCAACTCCGCTGGACTATATCTGAGAGAATGGGTGGAGAGATTCAATCCAGACAACGAAGACCTCAGCTGGGTGCCGGTCTGGATACGTATGTATTCGCTCCCGCTGGAGTACTGGGATGAGGAATCCCTTCAAGACATCGACAAAGGAATAGGGGATTTTGTGAAAATAGCGGAGGAAACAAAAATGCGACGCTATACATCGTATGCTCGCATATGTGTCTACATGCGTCTGGATCAAGCTCTCCCGGACTCGGTAAGCATCTTTCACGATGATTATGAGTGGATACAACCCTTAGACTTCGAACATGTACCCTTCTGTTGTCGCAGGTGTCACCTTCATGGACACCTATTCAGAGACTGTCCACTCAATACCTCCACGAAGAATAAGGACAACCCAGATCCGTATTCTCCTGATGGGTTCACCAAGGTGAAAAGCCGTAGAAGGTCCCATAAGAAGCCCTCTCATGGGAAAAAACCTGCTTCCGCAGTCAACCCCATCCCCTCTTCAAGTAACAGCTTTGAAGCCCTCAATATTGTCACGGACCTGACCCCTCAAGTCGAAACCATCATTACCCCTGAAGTCAATACCACCCAGTCTAGCCCACCACCGAATTCCCAGAATATACCTCTGCCCAAGAGCATGCAGTTTGGTCAAGTGGAAGATCCCTTCACTCTCCCAGAGGGGAAATCTACTGGTATGGATGTGGATAGCCTCCAAGACCTTCCAGTAGCAGGAAGCAGTCAAGTTCAGCTCATGGAAGAAGAACCAGAGAGCATAGATATGAGAGGGCTTGACCTACTAGAGCTTGAACAAGCATGTCGGAGAAAAGAATTTGACAAGATTCAAGCACATCAGATAGAAACACTAGAAGTCATCATAGCAAGAGCTTTCCAACAGAAAGAACTAGGAATCCAACCAGGCAGCAGGTGGGATGGCAACACAATCCCAAAAGATTCCAAGAAGAGAGGTCGGAAAACAGATCTGGAAAGAACAATCATAGTGGGAAAAATCCTGGTTGACTCTGGTAGATATGCTAAATTGACAAAATACTACAAGCCCCTCCCAAAAAGTGAATCATGAAGCTCACATCATGGAACACTAGAGGACTCAACTGTCCCGGGAAACACAGAATGATAAAGAACATGGTAAATCAAGAGAAGCCTCAGATATTCTTCATGCAAGAGACTAAGTGCAACAGCAGTGCGATTGGAAACATTCTATCCAAAGCTTGGCCTGGATGTCAGTTAGTAGCGGTAGATGCATCGGGAGCCTCTGGGGGACTGGCCATAGCTTGGAACCCTCAGGCTATTTCTCTCTCAGACTTCCATGCCTCACACCACCTTATTCAAGCTACTTTTCACATCTTAGGCACCAACATTCATGGTCATCTCACAAACGTCTACTTCCCATAGGACGCAGTGAGCAAATCTGCTCTCCTAGACACTATAGGAGTGATCAACCAGGACAGGATTCACCCCCTATGGATCATCGGAGGTGATTTTAACATGATAACTAAGTTGGAGGAAAAAATGGGAGGCAGATCTAGATTGGAGCCAGAAAGCGGCTTTTTTAAAGATTTCATACAAAACCAACAATTAATTGACATGCAATTCTGCAATGGCTCGTTCACATGGAGTAATCGAAGAGCAGGGTGGCAGAACATTGCTTCCAAGCTGGACAGGTTTCTTCTCTCAGAAAACGCTGTACACTTGGGGGGCGATTTCTCTGCTTCTATCCTCCCCCTTCACGGGTCTGACCATTGGCCAATATCTCTTCAATGGCAACGGCCGGGTCAATCTGCACTACGCCCTTTTCGATTCGAAGCCTTCTGGCTAAATCACCACGCATTCAATGACCTCATCAACTCGATCTGGAAAAGCTACATACCGCCAGAAGGGTCCCAGATGTTCAAGTTCCAACAAAAGCTCAAATACCTGAAAGGTCAAATTAAGAGCTGGAATCACTCCACCTTTGGCAATATCTTTCAAGCTCAGAAGCAGATACACCAAGAGATGGCAGCTCTCCAGCAACAAATCATCTTGGAAGGTTGCACGGATCAAGCCCTGGAAAAAGAACAACAGCTTCAATCTTAGATGGAGGAAAGAGCTAAGCAGGAGGAAATCTTATGGAGGCAGAAATCTCGCATTCGATGGCTAAAAGAGGGAGAACGAAATACAAAACTTTTTCATAGATCAACCATCCAAAGACGCATGCATAACAACATCCCTTTCATCAAGAATCAAGAAGGGGAGAAGGTGGAAGAGCATGAGGAGATAGAGCAGGTCCTCATTAATCACTTCCAATCCATGCATCAAGAACCTCCCTAGGATAGATCACAGGCCATTGAAAAGATCACTCATAACATTCCAAAGTTGGTCACCGAAGAGCACAACCAACTCCTTCTCTGCCCTGTCTCAAACCTAGAGGTAGACACAGCCTTGAAACAGCTCAAAGAAGGGAAGGCTCCGGGGCCGGATGGCTTCACCACAACGTTCTTTCACAAATTTTGGGATCTGATAAAAGAAGAGGTCTGGTTGGTGGTGGATGAATCACGTACAATGCACTGGCTCCTCCCATCATTGAATGCTACCTTTATAGCTTTAATCCCAAAAGAAGAAGCTTCTTGTACGCCAGAAAAATTCTGCCCTATTGCTTTATGCAATGTTATATACAAGATAATCTCCAAAGTCATTGCCAACAGACTCAAACCGCTCCTGCCTCTACTCATCTCACCGGAGCAAGCTGGGTATGTGGAAGGAAGGCAGATCCTGGACGGCATCATCCTTACTCATGAAGTCATTCACTCCCTCAAGGAGACTAAACAAGCAGGTATGATTCTTAAGATTGACCTCTCAAAAGCTTTCGATAGATTAAGCTGGATGTACATCTAGAAAGTGTTATCTGCTTTTGGTTTTTCTCCAACCTGGATCCGTTGGGTTCATAATCTTATCTCCTTAGCTTTTTTCTCCATTCTCATCAATGGCATCCCCTCGCGTCCTTTTTCTCCCTCCAGAGGGATAAGACAAGGGGATCCCCTTTCCCCTTTCCTCTTTGTCCTAATGGCAGAAGGTCTGGGGCGTTACCTCAAAAATGCCCTTCATTCCTAGCAAATCCAAGGTATCTCTGTTCATCAATCCCCCGCCATCACCCACCAACAATTTGTGGATGAAAATATGGTTTTTGGGTACACTTATGTGCATGAAGCCTCCCAACTTAACACACTATTGACTGATTTTTCGGAAGCCTCGGGAGCATGCATCAACACAGCCAAATCCCAGCTTTTTTTCTTCCACACTCCTCCCTACACCCAAAGAGCTATCGCCCGTATCCTTGGATTCTCCATTGCCACCCTCCCTTCGAAATACCTCGGCGCCCCTCTCATTGCCTCAGCCTTAAAGCATGCTTCTTGGCGTGAGCTCCTTGACAAACTAGAAGCCCGCCTCTGTTCATGGACTCATAGGACTCTAAATACTGCTAGCAGAGTGATTCTCATCAAATCAATGTTACAGGCCATGCCTCTCTACCTTTTCTCCATCTTGGCAGCACCCAAATGGGTTCTAAAAAGAATTAAAGCCCTACAACGGCATTTCTTATGGGGATCCAAAGGTACACACCACAAATGGGCTTTGGTCAAATGGTCTCTGGTCTACAAGCCTAAGGGTCAAGGAGGATTAGGATTAAGGGATCCTTCTCATAGCAATGAGGTCATGGGGGCAAAAATCTGGTGGAGGTGGCTCACAGCCCCAAACAAACCTTGGGCTACTATTTGGATGGCCAAATATGCCAACCACAGACCTCCGGAAGAATTAATCAGGCTCATACCCATGGAGAAAGGATCACTAATATGGAATGCAGCTAAACAATACTATCTGATGATTCAACAACACGGCTTCTGGGAACTGAGGAATGGAAGAACTGCTAGATTCTGGACAGATGCTTGAGATCAATTTCCAAAGATAACCAATACATACAGCCTGTCGCCAGGTCTGGATTGGGAGAGACAGTGACTGGAAATGGTACATCAACATTGGGAAGACAACGCGACTCAAGGGTATCAACAATGGAAACCGGCTAACAGGATCATGAGGAACTTAGAGGAACAGAGTCAGGAAGCACTAAACTCTGAGCTCAAAAGAATATGTACCAGAGTTTCGCATAGCCAGGACATTCTAAGATGGGGTTATTTTCCAAAGGGCTCCTTCTCATCCCAAGAAGCTTACAGGATCCTCATTCAGGATCCAGGACCCAAAGACCCTCTATGGGAAAAAATTTGGAGACCAGGGATCTGGCCCAAAGTCTCTATCTTCTTATGGATTTTCGGGCATCAAAAATACTCAACTAGGATAACTTAATAAAGAGAAGCTTTCATGGTCCTTCCATCTGCCCCAATTGCTGTGCTCATGAGGAAACGCAGAAACACCTACTGAATGATTGCTCTCTAGCAAACCAACTGTGGGAAAAAGTCAGCTTTCGATGCCAACGGAACGGCCGACCCTCTGAAGATATTATCAACACCATCAGAGAATGGCATCCGTACCCCTATGCTAGTGCTCTCCTCAACCATCTTTGGAGCCTTATCCCAGGATTATTATTATGGACCATTTGGAAGGAATGAAACAAACGTATCTTCAGGGATCAAACCACTCCTCTGGAAGTTATCTGGAGGACCTTCTGTCACAATCTAGCTGAGTCCCTCAATTTGCACTCTTGGGATACTAGTGATTTCCCCACGATGGCAAAGGAAAAAGTGATCTGGGACAGCTGGGGAATTCAACTTCAACCTCAAGCGCCAGGGCGCAACACTCCTAAAGCCAATAACAACAAGAGGATGTCGACCCCCCCTCCGGAGCACACCTTCAAACTCAATTTTGATGGAGCTTCTAAGGGGAATCTAGGCAAAGCAGGTTTTGGAGGCATTATCAGAGATCAAAAAGGAAATCCTACAGTAATCTACATGGGGAATCTTAGTTGGGAAACTAACAACTCGGCAGAATTACAAGGTCTCTGGTAGGGTCTTCTCCTCTCTCAACAATTAAGGCTTCATCCTCTAGAGATTGAAGGGGATTCACAAATCCTCATCAACCTGGCCAAGCAACTCCTCAACGGGGCTCACGCGCAGAAAATAGCCCACAGCTGGAGACTGGAGGCTCATCTGAAAAGCATTCAGGATTGGCTCATCAACAACAGGGCTCTCACCTTCTTGCACACAAGAAGGGAGGGAAATAGAGTTGCTGATTTCCTAGCCAATGTTGGAGTCGACAATGAACACAACCTTCTCACTGGTACTCTTGAAATTCTTCAAAATGAGGATCAACGACAAGAATGCCAAATGCTGCTCCAACGAGATGCAGAAAACCCAGATGGAGGTGGTTAAGAAGTTAAATGGGAGGATTAGATGGTCTGGCGGCATTCTGGCAAGCCATATGCCAACCAGACTAGCAAGTGTCCTTCGGCACCTGCACAAGCGAATGTAGCATTTAAGGCATTTACAGTCCGGCGCGCATCACAATCCAGCTACCAGAGTTCGAGATTTCTCCACACGCTACAACCCGAACATGGAGATTAATCATATTAATGAGGGGTCAATGCTGAAGGTTGGCAGTAGAATTGGTTCATTTGTCTACAGGATGGCGAACGAGCATTACTATAGCAGTCTTCCCAAGCCTGTTTCAGTTTGTTGTTCTCCAGACGTTCGGCTCTCCTCCGAGCACACTGTGACAGGTAAACGCACCAAGATTCATGGTTGTTTAGAGCTCAGCGACAATTTACATTTCTCAATAGTTGGGAATTGTTTGTGTGCCATGGGGAATTGGACTAAGCATTTGTCCAAGGCTTCCGTCCTGCTCCCGCTCACGCACTTGGCTTCCGTCCTGCTCCAGAATTCCTCCAGGGCTTCTGCAACAATTGAGAGAATGCCTCGTCTCAGGCACAGGATGAGATGCAGAAGAGGTTCCTCTCGGTGGCAGATAAGACACTCCCCCACGTCCTCCAGCATCTCCGTTGCGGTCTCTCCTACTTTTGAAAGCACCTCCAGAGCAAACAGGGGTCAAATTATTCATTCTGGGAAAAGCTTTCGCCCCCCCACTCCCCCGCATGCTCCTGCCCATTCCCAAACGAGGCACTTCTCTTTCGTTAGTGCGCTCAATTGCCCAAGAATCACCGCCTCTGTTACTATTTTCTTTCGTGAATCCCTTCAGGAGGTGATTCCTAATTCAGGAGGGCGGGCAGGGAATGTTGCGAAAATGCATGCCATAAGGCAAAGTGCTGGCGGTGTGAACGTGCAGGATATGGACATCAACCAGGAGGGGGCTAGCCAAGGCGATGAGATGAATATTAATATTGGTTTGGATCAGCAAGAGCAGCACCATGATACTTAGGACCATGGAATTAAGAGCGCGCAGCATCAAACTCAAACGAGCGAGGTGAAGCGAACTCCTGCTGCTGAGAAATTTATTCACTCTACAGAGGACTTGTACACGACCGATGGCGAACCAGATGAACTCTGGTGCAGGGTCATTGAAGAGGCACTGGACGAGTAGCGCCTCCCTTCGTTCTTGGTTTTTGCTATGGCTCTGTCTACTTTATGAAAATGTTCATGTTTGTTTTAATGTTCTCGGTTCTGTCTCGTAGGCTTCATATTTTCCGAACTAGATGCATCCCCTGCGTGGGATTTTTCTGGAACACTTTCAGCACTGGTTTCCCTCGTGGAGTGGGAGGCGGTGCTGCTGTGATTTTTGCTTTAACGAGGTCTACAGTTCCGAGCCTGGTCTGAATATTCTGATGTACACGCATATTTTTTGTTAATTAAATGAATTAAAACACTTAGAAAAATGAAAATATTGTATGTTGAAGCTCTAAGAAGAATTGTGACATAGAATCTCCTATTCTATGTGACTAAATGATTTAAAACAAGAAAAACATGCATACACAATTATTCATTTCATACCATAACAAGAAGATTTAATGACACAAATAGGTAAGCTTGCATAAAAATATGAAGGGACTAATCATTATCCTTTACCCATTTCATACCAGAACTAGAAGATTTATTGACAAAAATAGGTAAGCTTGAATAAAAATTTGAAAGGACTATTGACTATCATTTACCCATTTCATACCTATTTAATGACAAAAATAGGTAAGTTGGCATAACAATATGAAGGGACTATTCACTATCATTTACCCATTTCATATCAGAACAAGAAGAAGGGACTATTCACAATCTTTTACCCATTTCATACCAGAACAAGAAGATTTAATGACAAAAATAGATAAGCTTGAATAAAATTTGAAGGGACTATTCACTATCATTTACCCATTACATACCAGAACAAGAAGATTTAATGACAAAAATAGGTTAGCTTGCATAACAATATGAAGGGACTATTCATTATCCTTCAGCCATTTCATACCAGAACAAGAAGATTTAATGACAAAAAAAGATAAGCTTGCATAACAATATGAAGGGACTATTCACTATCATTTACACATTTCATACGAGAACAAGAAGATTTAATGACAAAAATAGGTAAACTTGCATAACAATCTGAAGGGACTATTCACTATTATTTACCCATTTCATACGAGAACAAGAAGATTTAATGACAAAAATAGGTCAGCTTGCATAACAATTTGAAGAGCCAATTCACTATCTTTTACCCATTTCATACCAAAAAAAGAAGATCTAATAACAAAAATAGAAAAGCTTGCATAACAATCAGAAGGGACTATTCACTATCATGCATTTCATGCAGGGCAGATTTAACTTAATAAAAATAAATGGCATAACTTGCAATTTGAAAGACTTGTCCATTATCTTTACCCATTTCATGCGAACAAGAACATTTAATGAAAAAACTGAATAAAACTTGCATAACTTGATCTGCAAGGACTATTCATTATCCTTTACATTTCATACAAAACATGATTTAATGACAAAAATAGCGGGAGATAATGAGGACACAATAGAGGAGATCTAGGAGATTTTTTTTTAATAAGTCAAAGCGATGTAGTCCCTTCCTTTTATTTTAGAAATTCCATCGTTGTGCAGAAGATTGACAAAATTCATGTACAGTGAGCTAACCCGGGTTGGGTTGGGTTTGGGGCTTCTCGATCTTCCAGTTGGGTTCGGATGGGGCTCTCTGGATCTTTCGCTCCTCTAAATTTATATAAATTTATATAAATTTTCATAGTGAGTTTATGTCTTGTTTTAGATTTTAAAAAAAAAACTAAATGGTCTTAAGCTTGTTACTTAGAATGAGTAAGAAAGGAATCACAATAGAAGAAGTGGAATCGACAGTCATGTATATGCCCAAAAGAAAAGCCCCCGTACCAGATGGCCACACCGCATAATTCTATTAGGATTGTTAGCCCATCCTTAGGCATGATATATTGTAGATTGTGAAGGATTCAAAATACTCCTCCACCATCCTTCATGCTCTCAATGCAACTTTCATCACCCTCATTCCTAAATCCTCGAGAGCCAATACCCCCTCTAAATATCGCTCGATTTCTCCCTACAATGTAATCTGTAAAATAATTTCAAAATTTATTTTTAACATACTTAAGCCCATTCTTCCCTTCCTCATTTCTCCTAAACAAATAAGCTATGTTGAGGGATGTCAAATCATCAACAACATAATTCTCACCCATGAACACCTCCATTTTCTCAAGCAGTCTAAAATCCCTAGCATGCTCATAAAATTAGACATGTCCAAAGCTTATGATAAACTAAGTTGGTGATACATCTACCACATTCTCAAAATGTTTGGCTTTATTGAAAGATGGACCCACTAGAGAATGGATTTCATCGCCAAAACCTTCTTCTCCATATTATTTAATGGCTTGCCCTCCACCCCTTTCACACCTTCTAGAGGCATCAAGAAATGTGACCCCATCTCCTCCTATATCTTAATCCTAATGTTGAAGGTTATAGGAAAATATCTCTCCACTACCCTCCATGATGGAAAATTAAAAGGATTTCACCTCAATATGTCCAATCATTACTCTACTCATTAATAATTCATGGATAACACCATCCTCAATAGTATCCCCATTGTCAAGGAAGCCACCACTTTTAATTAAATCCTTAACACTTTCTTAGATGATTCTGGAATGTCCATAACCTCAATATGTCCAATCATTACTCTACTCATTAATAATTCATGGATAACACCATCCTCAATAGTATCCCCATTGTCAAGGAAGCCACCACTTTTAATTAAATCCTTAACACTTTCTTAGATGATTCTGGAATGTCCATAACCTCAACAAATCTAAAATTTTAATTTTCAACACACCTCTTGCCATTCAAATCCATATTACCAAAATCCTTATATTCCAAAAATGATCCCTTTTGACCAAATTCTTAGTTGCCCCTCTCACCTCCAACCCCTCAAGATAAAAAAATTGGGAAATCCTTCTACTAAAATTTGAAGCCCACCTATCGAGTTGGATCTTTCACCTTCTCAACCTATCTAATTTCTTTACCTTTTTAAAATATGTGCTTCAATTTCTTCCCACCTACCTTCTCTTTGCCTTTGCTGCCCCAAAAATTCTCAACAAAATCAGAAATATGCAGTGCAGATTCCTATGGGGAGGGGCTAAATCCTAGAATAAATGGGCTTTCCTATCCTGGGATATAATTTATCAATCAAAATCCAAAGGTAGGTTGGCACTCCGGGACCTTGAAATCCTCAACAAAGCCCTTAGTGTCAAAACCTGGTGGAGGTGGTTAAAAACCACATAAGCACTATGGTGTCAAATGTGGAGGAACAAGTAATAATTTTGCGCCCAATACATCAGAAGAAAAACTCATCAAACTCACTCACAACATCAAAGGATCACATACTTGGAATTTTGAATGGGAGAAAAGAGACCTCATTAAATATCACATCTTTTGGGAAGTAAAAGATGGCCAAAATACTCAATTTTAGGAGGATTCTTAGTAACAATGATAAAAAATTTCCAAAACAGTACAACTCCATCTTATCAAAGAAACTGTTGAAGATAAAGGTTTATTTATAGTTGCTTAGTTCTGGAAAGCATCAATGAAATCAAAATCTACATGGCAAACATCGAAAAAATGGGATAATAAACTCGAACCACACCCTCCTCCTAATTTATTATATATCCACATATCTTTTCTGATCGTAAAATTCATATTCAAGGTAGTGTTGATATTATTTTTTGGGGACATCATCCTCAAGGAAATTTCAACTTATCTGAAGCTTGTAGCCTCCTCTCCCCCTCTAATCCTAATGAAAACAACAAAAAATGGGAAAAAAATGGCACCTCAACCACTGGCCAAAGGTAACTCTCTTCCTGTGGCTCCTATCTTGGAAAAAAACACTGACATGGGCTAAATTGCTATGCTGAGGATTTATTGGACCCTCAATTTTACTTCTATGCCACTCCAAATCTGAAACTGGAAATCACTTCTTCAATACCTATTGCTACACTACCACTCTTGGGATAACCTCACTGCATTTTTTTAGCAAACCAGTCGAGATACGAATTGCATCCTCAATATTCCACTTCACGACTATCCCCCCCCCCCCCCCCTTCTCCAATCCTCTTATTAACCTTTCATATATATGGATCCTGATATTTCTCCTTTAGAACACTTGGAAATAATGTAACCAACGAACCTTTAAAGGACAATGCTCTCCCTTCTAAGACCTCTGGAAAAGCATTCTCCTCAATTTAAGATAATCAATCCTCTCGCTACCTTAGACTAGGAATGAAATATGTTGAGTCTAGAATTCTTACTCTCCTTGATCTATCAACTTCTCTCTGCCAACACTTCCCTTCCCCCCCCCCTCATCACTTCATCAAGCGCAATTTTGATGGTGCCTCCAAGGGTAATCTCAGACCAACAAGTTATGGAGGGGTTTTTCATAATATGCAAGGTCACATCTTGCACATCTTTTTTGGGGCCATTGGTCACGCCACAAACAATGTGGAAAACATTTGGGCGTTAGAGCAAGGATTACTCATTGCCAACCAACAATGTTATAGCCATTTTATCATTGAGGGCACTGACTAAAAAACCAATATCAATATATTTCATTGAATCCAATGCAAATCTAATCAATGAAAAGTCACAAAAGTTGGAGGTTAGAAGTCCAATTCTCACACACAACAAATATTCTAACTCAAACCTCTGCTACCACCCTTTACCATATTTGTTGAGAAGGTAAAAAAATTGATCAATCAACTTGCAAATTATGGTGTGAACCTCAAAAATTCCTCTTTGGATATGAGTTGATAACAACCCATTCCAGAACCTCTCAGTTTGCAATGCCAAGCACAAGCCACTATTGATGTTACCCACCCTTTCTGGAAATGATATGATGAACAAACATCATAGGATGAAGGTTGGAATGTTTGTCACTCACCACCTTCCCATTGATCTCTTGCATAAAATCATCATTGCTTCTCACAATTGTTAGAAAAATGTAGTGGATCTGTGAGTGCGCCCCCCCACTCTGCTAATATCAAAAGGGGAGAGGGGGTCCACACTCCATACATGCCATTGATATTGTGCAACAATTTAATTTTTTTGTCAAACATGTCGAAACCTTGTGATGGATCCGAAATTATGCCCTCCCCCTCCAATGATGTCACAAGGGGGAGTGTGTAGGGGGGTTGGGGTCTGCACTCTATTTCAAGCCATTGATCTCGCCCAAAAAATCAAAGTTGCTGGTCTAGTTCCATAATAACTTGGGACTATTCGCATACAAGATCGAGAGGTAGGCATCATATGGGTATCTGACATATTAGTCATGAGCATAACTACTCGCTATGGACAAGCATGTTTAATGTTTGGACTACTCAACTTTTTCAACATTTATTCAAGGTCTTATGATTCATTCTTATACTTTTACTCTATAAATAGTTTCATTTTTTATTTTAATAAATCCAAATAATAAATATCAATTATGGAAACATGATCATGCCTCTAGGGCAATGTTGGTTTTTCCTGCATGTCATGATTTTCAAAATAAATATAACAAGCATGTTTATTTCTTTAAATATTAATCTAGGCATGGTTTCCAATCTCCCATTACATTTACGAAACACTATTATTTTAGACTAGAATGGTAATATTTTTAATAAATTCCTTGAAATTTCCTATAATTAGGTTTAAAATGGTATCATCATAAATGTGTGTAAAGGTTGACTTGAGGGAAATACCTCCCTAATCATATCATAACATAATGTCGAGACCATTGGGAGTTCTAAGTGTTGGATTATAATAATGTTGCATTGCATGATTTGTCAACATATGAGTCATTTGAAATATTCTTATCCAATGACCCTAATCCCTCTACATAAAAGAAATATATGTAATAATCCTAAAGGATGGAAATTAATGGAGAAAAACACAATTTCAAAACTAAAAGAAAAGGAATCACAACCTCTTGCACCAACTTAAGTACCTAACTATGCCTTTGATGGTTTTGATGTTGATATACATATCTATCTCTTCTATAAAGGTAGTTTCAATTAATAACCACTTAAATCAAGCACACAATTATCCCTTTGATGGATGTGATGTTGATACGGATTCAACATCTCCATATTCTATGAAGCCTAGTTTCAATTAACAATCCCTTGGGTGTGTTGAAGAAGCATCATGAATCCAACCATTTATTTTTGAAACAAAAAACAATGTATCCACTTGGTTTAGTGTATGTAAGATATCCAAAGTTAGTAGTAACTACATTAGAGAAATATCAATTGGTAAATTGGGTAAAAATTCCAAAAGAAATATGGGGCGAAAATCAAAATTGTTGTTTCTTCAAATTTGCAACTCAACCATTCAAGAATGTTAGCTTTTAGGTTATTTTAATTTTTTTTTACACCGTGCATTTCATTGTTGCATGTAATGTTGGGGTCATGGTGTATGTATGACTTGTGATTATTCCATCGTTGACATGCACATGTGAAGGTGGCTTGTTTTTGGATTGTTAGGCCTTGTATAGATGCTCCTATGGCTTTCTTCCTTGGAGCATTGTAGACCTTTAGATATCTTTGTGGCATTCTTCATTTTGGACACATAGAGCTTGGTTGCTTATTTGTGAGGGAATATAGTGTTGGATGAGGAGTGATTAGTATTCCATAAGAGGAGTGATTAGTATCAATACTATAAATTTATATTTAAAATAAATCCTAAGGCTAAATTCCAAAGGACTCCATCTTCAAAGACCTCCTTGTGAGGAAACATTTTGAAATTGTATAAACTATAGATTATTAAATATTATGCATGGTATTAGAGCTATTTTAATTGATTTTTATCTCGTAGTGAAAAAGAAGTTGGATATTTTAGTTGGATTGTACTTGGGAGTGGTACTTAAACTATTTATGGGTTATTAGGTGTAAAACACTATGATGCCTAGGAAAAGTGTTAGAATCCTAGAAGGATTGCTCTATTTATGTGTTGTTGATTTTGACTTTAAGGTGTGCTTTAGAATTGTAGGATGGCGACTCTCAATCTTAGAGAGTGTCACAATTTGGATGGTGTTTCGAGTTTCATACATTTGAAGCTAAGGTTATGAATGCTTATGGAGGACACCATGATTTGGGAGCAATAAATTGATAGCTATCCGTATTGATTTTCCAAGATACCCATAACAGGAAGGATTCTAAGACAAAGTGAATCATTCTTGATTCAGATAAGGACCAATTCATCTCTCACATTACAAAGATGAAAAATCCTATAGACATGCTTGATATTGTAGTTGATATATATTTAAAAGTGCTTTTGTTTCTTGTTAGAATCTTTTGAGGAACAATATTTTATGGTCCACATGAATAAGATAGATACAATGGTGAGCTCCCTTACCAAGGCCACATATTTTAAGGATAAAATTTCTATCGTACGGATAAAGGTGGAAGATAAAGACATGATATATTTCCTTGAATGTAATTTCTCCATCATGGATGCCTTTTGTCCAAGATGTTTGTGATGATGAGACCTTGGCAAGTTTTTTAAAGCTTTGGGATAACATTGTATGTGAAGAGATTAGGCTGGAGGATTGTTTAGAACAATAAAAGGAAGTATAATAAGTAGTTATCATTAGAAGGAAAAATAAGGAAAGAAAGAACAAGAACAATAAGAAATAATATTCAAGTAAAAGAGATAAATACTTGAGTAAGGTGAATATTTTAAGTGTCACCGAGATGTAACTTTATGCTAGCCAGTTTCCAAAAAAGAAAGGGAAGGAAAAATAAGTTGCAACTAGTATTGTAGTTAGAGGAGAAGAGACAATGTCCCATTTGAAGATCACCTTCTCTATGGTCTATTATTTTTCTTCTAATAATAAATCAAGTGTTGAATGGAATATGGATAATCTTTCATCAATACATAATACTTACTATATAGAAAACCCTTCAACAAGCTTCAAGAGCAAGAGGGAGGTTTTAGAGTGGAGTTGGTTGATTCTACTACTTATCCTATGAGAGGATTAAAATCCATTTCCATATAGATGCCTTCATGTGATGTTCTTGATTTGAAGAAAAATCATCTTTCACTTTCTTGTTTGGCATATCATCAATGTGTTATTGCATTGAGTGACAAAATATCATTATACTGATTTTATTCTAGCTAGTATAAGGACTTTTGCTAGAGGTGTGCAAGAGGATGGCCTTTAATTATTTTTTTATTATCATGTGGCACTTGCACATTTTGATAGAAAGCTAGATGAGTTTTTTATCTTTGAGGAGGTATATGTATGGCATATATGGTGGGATGCCATGAAAATATGTTAACATATTTTGTATTCAATGATTAATTTCAAGCTTATAGTTGATGAGAGGGTTATATATTGCAAGGATAAGGTTGTTGGAATATCTTAGGGAGAGTGAGTTAACCTTGATATTTATCTTGCTTGAATATTCTCTTAGAAAGGTGGAAATGACTGTGTTGAGGTTTTTGCTTCAGTTTCTAGATGTTTTGAGGTACATGAGAGGGAATTTCATGGTCAAAATTTTTTAATAGTCATACACAGATTGTTACTTATACCATGAACTTGATATTTATAAATGGATGAGATATGTGAAAATTCCTATCATTGTGATTTGATAGATTTAATCCAATTGTATTTGTCTTATATGGAGATGTGCTCATCTTTGTAGGATGTCTTGAACAACTCATGATGACGTGTTGTCTAAAAAATTTATCCCATGACATTCCCTAGAAGGATGATGAATTTTGATAGGTTGTTGATAGTCCAGGGTTATGTTCCTTCATGTTAAAATATGTTCAACATTCTTTAGAGGGTCATGATGTTGTGATGGAATATTCTGTTGTTGGATAAAATGATACTCCTACAACTTATAGGACCTACATTCCAAATGTTATGAAACCAGCTCACAAAATAGAAGAAAAGAGATATCAACAACTTAGACATAAGCCACTTCGAGGGGGAATCCTTGTTTACATTACAGAAATAAAAAATTCTTAGATGATACACATGAAAAAACCTCCTTTCTATATATAGGATCCCATTGCATCACAATATAATCCTACTGACCTAACAATAATAATGTAAGGGCACAAAAATAACAATAGTGGGCTTTAATGGGGCACAATAATAACAATATGGGGACTACATGGGAACAACAATAACAATAAGGGGGGGGGGGGTATACTAACAATAACAATAAGAGGATACACTAGTATTGTTGGGACCTAACATGCCCCTCTCCTTCAAATAAGTGTTTTCCTCAACAATTTATTATTTATGGATGCTTTTGTATAAAATTCTGATCCTCCCATGTGGAATCTTCATCGGGTAAGTTCTTCCACTTGCTGAGATACTCTGAAATTGATCAATTTCGTAGTTTTCGACTTCTTTTTCCTGTGACTACTTCAGGGTCCAATATGATTTTTCCTTCCTCGTAAAGTTCTGGAAATATTTTTTGAACTAGGATTTTGTCACATATAACCTTCTTTAAGCATGAAACATGGAAAACTGGGTGCACTTGGGAAGATGCAGGCAGCTCCAATTTGTATTCCATAGTACCAATATTTTGCAGCGCCTTGTAAGTACCATAGTACTTTAGCAATAATTTATCATACTTATTAGCTTTATTGAGGGACATTGTTTTGTATGGTTGTAGTCGTAAAAATAGCCAGTCACCTACATCAAAACTTCTTTTGCCTGTGATGTTTATTTGTCTATTGTTTCATTCGATTCTGCACTAAAGTTAGGTTATCCTTTAAGAGTTGGAGAGCTTGTTGCTGATGCTCGAAGTGGCAATTCATTGCTTGATCATCCATATTAGCTTTCAATTCATCCTTCAAACCATCCACATTATCCTCCATGTCTTCTTTTAAACCATCTATGTCATCTTTAGTTGCTCTTTATGAGATCGAAATTTGTTGCACTTGGTACCATAATTTTGATATATCATACTACAATTCTTCCTCTTCATGCATCATAGTAGAATTTTCCGCGGGTTTAATGGGTGTACAATTATTTTTGGGAGGCATTATAGAACCCAATACTGATAACAATGCTTCAATATGCCCTTGGAATCACTTCAACTATTTCTTCAAACAAAGGTTATGCAATTTTTAAAAAACAAATACACATATTTTTCTTTCTTTTACGAGCTCGGTATTGAAACGGTTGTAACTTTGTAATTTAGGGTCTCCAAGATCTAAAATTTGGTCCTGTGGTATCCCTCTAAGTCTTCTATCCAATGCCACAAGTCAGACCTAATTTGTATTCTTCAAGAAAAGCTTATGCCCAATCTCCCACAATGACCTAATTATGAACTGATTTAGTAGAGCGAACTTGTATTGTGTGCCGTGTGACATTGTTTACTCCTTTGGCTCTAGAATAAATACACAGGAAACTACATTCTGTGTACTTTTGGCCACTTTTTACAGAATTTCAATCCGATGATCAAAGAGAGAGTTATGACTATTTACCAAAGGGCACCTATTTGAGATGAAATTCGGGAGCTTGCAAAAACCCTAACTTCCACCTATCATATCTCCAAAAATATTAAGAACCAAGATCTGACATTTTTACGTGAAGTTCATCAAGATTTATTCACAAATGGTTTTTTTTTAGCTTCTTAACCTTCGTAGAAAAAAGTTATAGCGAAAATTCCACGATGACCTGTTTGAAGTAGCGAAACCCTAGAGTCCAAAACTCTCATACCAAATGTTATGAAACCAGCTCACAAAATAGAAGAAAAGAGAGATCAACAACTTAGAAATAATCCACTTTGAGGGGGAAACCTCCTTTATATTACATAAATGAATAATTCTTATATGATACAAATGACAGAACCTCCTTTCTATATATAGGAGTCCATGGGGACACAATATAATCCTACCTGACCTAACAATAATAATGTAAGGCACAAAAATAACAATAGTGGGCTTTTATGGGGCAAAATAATAACAATATGGGGACTACATGGGCACAACAATAACAAAATGGGGGCTATACTAACAGTAACAATAAGGGGATACACTCGTATTATATGGACCTAACACCAATACATTGAAAGAGTATGGTGAGAAAAGATGTGAATTTTGATGAAGATGTGATATCTTCTAGTTCATGGGGCTTCCCTTTGATGTTTGAGGAGGAGGATATTGTTCTAGAGGATTATTTAGAGGTTGAAGTAGAATTAGGTCCAAGAATGGACAAGGTGATATTGGGAGTGGATATGCCTTCAATACTCCTCCTCCCATAGGAAGCAAAAACAAATGGATAAGAGCATGTGGGAGTGCAAGATCTGAGAGAAAGAATAGCTCCTAAGAGCCTAAACTCTTACAAGTAATATATCTCCATCTTATACTAGAAAAAAATTTAATGAATGTTAATAATTATAACAAGAGAGAGAGATCAACTCAACCTATGTATACCTACATCGCTTAACTCAAGAGTTACAAGCATTGTCCTTAAACACGTGTTGATGTGGTTGATTATGAAAATACATATCAACTTCTGTGATGATGGAGAAGAATGATGTTTGTAGACATTTTCTAAGAATTCTAAAGATTTTCAAGATTGGTAAGGGTTTTATATCTTTTTAAGTAGTTAAGAGTTATTTCATTAGATTGATTATTTAAAGAGAATTAAAAAAATAAATGTTTTTAATGTATGATTAAAGAATTTTAAAATTTTAAAATAATTTATTATTAAAATTTAAAGAGAATAATTAAATAACAAAAATTTCAAAAAACTAATGTTATTTATTTTAAGGAGAACAACATTGAAAAATTATAAAATTTTTAGAAATTTACATGAATTAATAAGGAATTTTTAAGATTGTAATGGATTTTAATGTTTTCGATCTTTCAAAACAAAATTTGGCTTATGGAAAAATTAATAAATTATTAAAATTTTAAAATAATTTAATTAATAATTCAATAATTAAATAGTTTTGAAAAACTAAAAAAAATGTTTATTTTCATTTTAATGGATATATATATATATATGGAAAAATTAATTGTCTTTTTAATTAAGAACAAATATTCCTACTCTCACATAAATTGTCAATCTAAGTAGATCTTTTTATTTCAACACTAATGTGCAAAATACATGCAAAAAAAGATGGCAAATAGTGCTAAAAAAGTCTCATAACCAGTCGTTTTAAATATCACTATGAATACTCTAGACACACTTGTCATTACACTTCAAATCGTGTACACACTTCTCAAGGAAAAGACACATTGTGGAATAAATCACACGTTGTCACTCGATTACTCTTATTCGAAAGAAACGACATTCCTGGAAACCATTCAACACTCAAACAATGAAATAGAAATTGATGTAACAACCACTCAATCAATTATTCATACCAAATAATTGTAACAACAATTAGATGATCATCACACCTAATGAATAGACTATTCCATGACTTACATTGATACAAAATGATAAAGGCTACAATCATGCAGATATTTAATACATGAACAAGATCTATAACAATAACAATAAATCATACACCATTTGTGATTGACAGTAAATCAATGTACAACTATGATACCTCACTAACCAATTATCCCTAAAGGAGGGCCCTTCCTTTTTAGCAGGGTTGGTGATTTACACAACTTGAAAGATGTTAAAGAAAGAGATATGGAGCCACAAACAATGAAGAGTTGCATTAATGAAAGTTGCAATATATGATTATTTAGAATGATGGTGCACCCCCTCTAGCCATTTGAATATATGTATGAACCTATGGGCGATTAGTCCACTACTTTATAGTTTTATATTACATTCCATTTTCAAAGACCATGATCATCATTGGAATCTCTCGATTCTCATGTGATTCAAATCAAGACTACACAAAAGTGTCTTGTAAAAAATTACCTTAATTAAAACAAAGTTGTAATAGCTTTTTAAATTACAAAGGATTAGCATTTGGAAATCTAAATTTTTCTAACTAAGTTGGAAGCATTTTTCATGAGTGTCTCACTTCAATGGTCGAACTAACCTTGACCATGAGTTTTTCCATATAAATCTTTACTACTTATCGTAAAAGAGCATAACATCCAAAATAGGCATTGTTATTGTAGTAGCAACATCAACGAGGTCTTCATTGCATTTTTAGCGAAGAAAAATTGGGGAGATATAATCCTGTAACAACATCTTAACAAGTATCACCTGAAACAACCCTTTGTCAATTTCATTAGTAAAACATCCTGAAGCAGTTAGATTTTGTAGCACATTACAAGAAAAAATGAATAATAAAGGTGACATGCAAAAGGAACGCACCTTTGCCAATAATGACCAACAAAGTGATAGAGTATGTCTATTTAGGGTCAAAATGGTAGGAAAAGATAGGGAAAGTAGGTACAAAAAGGATGCCAATTATGTGCCCCAACAATTATATTTTTAAATATTTAATAAATTCTTAAATAATAGTTCCAATATATATATAATAGTTATAGTTATGTTACACACACTATATATATATATATATATATATATAGTTAAATGTTACATGTTATATATAATTTTATGTTTTGTTATATATACACAGTCAATAAAATTTATTTAAATAAAAAAATAATTGTTTTGGACTTTTATTTTAGTTAATCTTTTATTTGGGTACAATTAATTTTATAAAACAAATTACTATATTTATTATTAAAAATATTAAAAATATATATCTATTTAATTTTAAAATAAAAAATGAAATAAAATTTCTTATTTGATTTAATAGAGTTTCACCATGAGCAACCATATTCATTATGTCAATTTAAAGCTCCTAATTTATTTATTTATTGGAGTTCAACAGTTTAATTGTTTTATGTTTTGAAAAAAAATTGGGCATATTTATGATAAAATTTGTTCGAAATTTAAAATACATTTTTAATAATAAAAAAATATATTTTTTTGAAATTATATTTCAAAAATTTCTTAAAAAAAACTTTAAAACTTAAAATAATTAGAAAATAAAGTTTACCATTGAAAATGTTTATAATAAACATGCTACCATTACAAATAACGTATATAATGAAATGTAAAAAAAAAAAAAATTAAAACCTAAATTATAGTTTTTTTGTGTGCTTTTCAAAGGATTTCTAGGTGGTTTTCTAAGTTTTTTTAGTCTTCAAGGTTTTTCTTGGTGGCTTTCTAGGTTCTTTTTGTGGCTTTCAAGGGCTTTCTTGGTGTTTTTTTGTGGTTTTCATGGCGATTTTCATCTTTTTTTTTTTTGGTAGAAAGATTTTAATAAAAGAGACAAAAATGACATGAAACCTACCTCGGCTTGAGCCTATGGGTTGTTGGCAGGGTTGATGGTAGCTGTATTGAGTTCCTCCATCTCAGTCGAGCTTAAAAACCTTCCGTCGAATTCATTCTCCTCTCGCGGTTTGAGAAAAATAACTTGCACAAGTCACATCTGGGATATTTTAATTAGAAATAATGCTCGAGCAAGCCGTTAACTCAGGTTAGAAAATGACTCGATCAAGAACTTGAAATAAAGGGTTTGTTCAAAAACTTGATCAAGTTGTTTTTAAGTACCTCAACAACTCGATCGAGCATCCGTTTTTCAGCAAAATGTGCCCTCATTTCGCTAAAAGGTGTAACCCAACTCCATGCTTTAACCCATACACCATGTGGAGATGAAAGAGTGACGAGAAGGTGAGGTGGGTACTTTGTACTTCAGTTTTTTCATCACTTGTTGCCTCTACCATCACAAAATTCCTTGGCATCACTTGTTTCTTCCACATTATGAACTTGCCTAACACTATTGGTGTCCTACCATAACCCCCTTGTGTATGTATATAGGTCCTTATGTATTGAGGCCATCTATATTAAATGAGGCCCATATAGTGTATATAGTGTGAAAGCAATAATTGTAAAAATGTTTTTTAGAAGTTTTCCCCTACTAGAAAATTCCTATATTAGAAAGTACCTAGGAAGTTAGATAGAATATATATAAAGAAGTAGAATCAAGATAATGAGGTGTCTTGTGAAGCATATTGTAATTGAAGGTCTACTTGGCTAGAGGTTTCCCATATGAAGAGGCAAGTTAACATTGCTTTCATCGATAAAGATATTGGTAATTGTAGTTTTTTGGTTCTCCTACAATTACCTACTATTGTTATAATTTGCATTTTTTCTCTCAATCTTGCTATATCTATTATTTGTTCTTTGCATCTTCTATTTTGCTAGGTCACAAGTGGTGTCAAAGAACTTTCTTAAGTTGATATTTTTGAATATTTTTTTAGGCTCAATATGTATTTCAACCACTATAAATAACATAGTGATTTGTTGTTGAATGGGTAAATATGTGGTTAGGGAAGAATATGTGCAAGTGGTTTCATCTAGTTTGACACTCTTTTAACCCCTATTGGTACCCCTTTGAGTAGTCACTACATCAAACAACACTTATATATAGAATTTCACTTTCGTGTACTCTTTGGTACATCAAAATCCCCTTGTATTAGCAAAACCAGCTTTAGATAAGTTGATTGACCTACTTGTTGCCATAATACACTAAGAACAATCGTAAGAAAGAATCCTCTCTACTAACTACATAATTAGGCAATACAACTATGGGTATGATCAGTCCTCCCTAGTTGGTGCCTTAAGAGAATGACCCCAATACTATTATTGGGCCCTGCACATATATTGGAGGGCTATAACACCTAGAACTCCCTTACCCTCAGGACCATGAAAAAATTATCCTCTGTTGCTAGTAGGAGGAATTCCTACATAATTTTTCATATTGAGAATTTGGGAATTATGTTAGTGAAATAATATTCAAGGGGAAGTACAACTTCGCCAAGGGTAGGAAAAAATATTATGATTCTTTTCCCATACTCCTATTTGAGACCTATCTCAATAGAATCCATGTGTTTAATTGCTCATTGTGGTACCAATCTCTAGTAGTTATTTTGGCATTGCTCCAGGTGGATGTTGGTGGCCACCCACCTATTCCACTTGGATCCCCAACATTGTTTCCTTTAATTTTCCTTAATTCTAGCACAACTTTCTATTTTTGGTAGTTTTTTGGGTCCTAAACTTCCAAAGCCATTTTGAGGTCCTAAAAGACATTTTTTTTATTCTTCTGGGAGAACAAAGAGATTGGAAAAGTGCTATAATTTGTGTCACAAATTATTTTTTTTCTCCTTGTGGAGATCTTCAAAACGAGGTATTATGATATCCAAACAGAGATCATATGCCAAATTTACGACCCTCGGAATTTGGCAGTCCAACTTACCCCGACAAGGCCCAAAACCGTTGGTGCTTCATCTCATAGGTTTAGGGTTTCACACTTTTTCTTTATGATAAAAAGGCCTCTGAGCCTCATTGTAACACAGCTTGCAAGACATGTAGCCATCACAACTCTTCTCAGAGATAAGCTACCATCGCCTAAGCTAGTTTGATCCATTCTACATGTAAATAGTTTTCAGTACTTGTCATTAATTAATTGAAGTTTTTTTCTTTCACTATATCTCTGTGTTATGTTTAAATCTGTCTCTAGCCGTATCTATTGGATATCCTCGCTCCCCCAGGGCCCATGGATGAGCACTTCATGGACTACACAACAAACTCTCTAAATGAGTGGTAGATATGGGAAAACATTTAAGACTTCTATATCACCCAATATTCTTCTCTACTTAGTCCGTTTACGTAGGATTTAAATAAAGGATAAGCTAACATCAAAGGATTTAAGGAGATGATGAACACAAATTGCTATAAGTTCCCACTCTTAGCGAATTGTTCCCCTATTTTGATGGAATTAACTACCAAGGATATTTCTAGAATCCTTTATTTGCATGTGGAAATCCCTTTCAGGGCTAGAAAGGGACACTGTTAAGATGAGATAATTAAACATCCAAAACCATAGGATATTGAAGGGGAATTAGTCTCTCCACCCATGATCAATCCCATTAATGCTCACATATAAGGAGAAATCCCTACAAATATGATGGTGGGAATTTTGGATCTGCATTCAATCCAAGATATCTCTCAATAAGATCAATGTATTATATTCATTAGGGAGAATATAGTAGAATATTTAATTAGTAGTACTACCTTCTTAGCCACCATACTTGCATATATAAGCATATAATTGGGAGGACTCTGAACCAATAAAACAGGAGGAAGCGCATCAAGTGAAATTATGAAGTAATTAGGGTGTAGTAGGGGATAATGTACAATTAGAAAATAATTATGGATTTTGAAACATCCTCATTGTTTGGAAAGTTCCCTAGCCACAAAATAGTAGCAACCTCACCCAAAAATTGGATGGAAGAGAAGTTTGGTAGGCTATTCGGATACATACCATGAACCTATGTTATGGTACAAGGATGGATTGCTTGGTCCTTCATGACATTGGATGATGGATATCAAATTATATATACATTTTGGAAATGGGGATCTCAAACCCCATATTTTAAAAAATGGCATTTGGATTTTACTGTGCATTCAATAAAATTTGACTACACTCCCATATAGATTATAATTCTTGGTTTACCAATGATGCTCAGGTCCAAGGATATTTTTAGAGAGACTATAAATTATCTATGGATTTATTTGAAACTAATAATTCTCTTCAAGAATCTACATATATGGGGCTAGAAAGAACTCTAGTGAGCCTATTAGAGTCTATCATTATCAAAAGAGGACCTTATTTTTTTCACCGAGATCTAAATTATGAAGGAGAATATTTGAATTTGGGAGATGCCATGAGTATGGTCACTTGGTCAAATAATTCTCTCTCCATTTTCCAAAAAAATAGTGGATTTGAAAGCCTTATTTGATCAACAAACAATAATCTCTCCTAGTGAAAAAGAGAGCTCTCTAAACATAATTATATGTATCCTCAATAAGTGACCCTATAACTAAAGACTTCCCAAAAAAATGTTGGCCATGGAACTATAAGGCTATCCCAGGAAGAACTTTCATCTTGTAAAGGATACCTTATCTATTCCAGGTAAGACTCCTTCTTGCCCCTCATCTCTTACAGATTCCAATGGTACTTTACGGAGATTAATGTAGAGTATGCAATGGAATTTTTTCACAAGGATTTTTTCTCAAAGCCCCATCCTCCTTCACAAATACCTCTAAACGAATTAGGATACCCCCTTATTTCTACCTAGAAACCGCTTGAATACAACTCCCCACTCTCAACAAAAATCCTTTGTAAGGAAATCATGGAATAACCTTCTTCCTTCAAGGGTTAAAAATAAAATCTAAAGCCCTCCAACAAGGACTCAAGGTCTTGCAAAGAATCCTTTGAAGGTGGTATTGGAAACATATAAGATAAAAAACCAAAAATATGGGAAAAGACGCAAAAAATATTACTTATCTATAGCCCATAAGTAGACAAATTCAGAGGTAAAATGTGGTAGAGAAAAATTATTAATTGTTGTCCTTATAGAATCAACCCCTAAGTCATGTTTGAAACGATATAGTCTCTCCTTGAACTACTAAGGGCTAGCTAATCGCTCCAAAAAATTGTTGCTTAGGAGGTTAATTAACACTCAAAATATTAATGCCATTCTCTTTCAAGAGACTAGGATAAATGGAGGAAAGATTTTAAAGACCTATATAATATTATTAAAGCATGTGTGTTCAAATGTTTGGATGTCATAAGTCATTCAATAGGGTTATTTACAGGGTGGAGGACAAATGTTTCCCCTCTATCTAATTCATGAGATTTTGATTCATGGTTAGAGGTCTCCTTTGCTTCACGAGATCAAGGGAAAGTATTCATTTTTTTGAACATCTATGGACCCTATGTATATTGACAAGAGTATTAGGAATGGTTCTTTTCAAAATCATGGATTTTACAAGGGATGTAATTTTTTAAAGAGATTTGAATTTCACTCTTGATATGTCTAAGATATGGGGGCCAATGACCCAACCTAATCCTATATGATTTTTTTTTAATTAGAGGATTGGAGAAATTTATCTTCTTGACATTCAACCTACTAAGATTTACCCCACTTGGACACACAAAAGGATCGAGTAGGCTCACATAGCCAAATGACTCAATAGATTCTTAGTCTCAAATGACATGCTCATTATTAAGAAATGGGTGTCTTTAGAAGGGGAATTTGACGACAACCCAATTTTGTAGGAAGTGGCCCCTTGTATTGGTAAGCCTGTTAGCCCATTTCAGTTAAATTAAGAATGGATAAAATATGACGATCTAATTGAAATACTCAAGAATGTGTTATCACTCATTAGTTTTAACACTTTCATTGATAGGGTTTTACATGTCATTAACCTAGGTTCATATTGTCTCATAGTCAGTTTCATGAAATTAAAAAATATATATACATGTGGTGATGTTTACCTTAAGTCTAAACCCACCTTAAGCCTTTTCATATCAGCCAAGTCCACCTCATATCATTTAGTTTTCTCTCCCATGCTTTCAAATAAAAAAGATAATCCACTTGTCAGTTTTACACTGTTTCGTAGCGAATTATATGGAAAAACAACAGATTTCGCTACGAAACTACTTGACAGTTCCATAGCGAACCTGTCAGCAGTTTAATTGTTTTTGCTATGAAATTGGGATTTTTCTTGCAGAGATGGAAAACACGGTGTGATATGTCAAATTTTTATGGATAAAGACAAATGTGAGGTCATGCGAGTTAGTTATCATAATTCCCAATCATGCAAGGTCATATCTCTTGTAATCATTTCCTTTTATGGTCACATGTGTCGACTTTTCCCCTCGAGTTGTCAAATTACTTTTTAAAACTTTCCCCTAAACTACTCTTTGTCATTCATCGTCCAAATTATTGCATGTAAATCATATTTGTGTCACTGTTCGAGAGTTGGTTCACCATGCAAAGAATATTGTAGTTTAATTTTGATTCTGCAAGTTTCATAAGCAAGGAGGCAGCAAGAAGTATAAAGGATCAATGGCATTGAAGAAGAAAGAAAACAAGGGTGGTTATTGTGTGAGGTATGAACCTATGGATTCAAAGTTGTTAAATGAATATCCCAATGCTATGGAGGCCTTCAGGAAGGTAGGTTTCCTACAATTTTATCAAAAACTGCAGGGTTTCCATGTTCAGGTATCCAAATACTTTGCAACAAATTTTACAGGGACAACCTCAAAGGTTGGAGTTTTGAACCTCACAGTGTCACCTGATGCTATCTCTCAAGCTACATAAATACCTAGAGGTGGTGAGGAATGGTTCAAAGGCACAAAATTTAGAATTCAAAGCTATGAATAATTTCTCAAACAGGAGCACAGAGGAGTTTACATGACAAATGGCATCCCTAGGGGTTATATGAAATAAAATTATGCAGAGCTACTGTTGGTGGTCCAAAAATACTTTACCTGCGAAGGGAGGTTCCACATGGTTTATTCTTATCATTTCAGACTCCTGCATTTTTTTGGTAAGCAACCACTTGACCTACCTTTATTTTTATATAGAAGTTTGGGGAAGATATTAGATAAGATCCAGGTCAAGGTAAAGGGTAGTGAAACATCAATATTTCACCATGGTTTTATCAAATTTTTAATATTGGAGGAATTAAAAAGGTTAAATAGAGATTTATTCTCTTTTATTTTTATGAGTGTATATGAAGTAGATGCAGTGACACCAAAGAAAGTTTCAGAACCAAAGACTACTCCATCTCCAGCTGTAATAGAAGAGATTGATGAAGAAGGGGGACAACCTCCTGTAGAACCAATGGACATTGAAGTTGAACCTTTGCAAGAGACTAATATCCCTCAGGCATCACCTGCAAGACAAAAATAGAGAATTAGTAAACAAAGCAGCAGGTGGGTAACAAGAAGCCAAACATTTTCCAAAGGAAACCTAGAATACATCCTCCAGGCAATAGATATTGAAGAATCTCGAATTGTATAGGCATAAGACATTGAAGGAGATAGAAGAAAATTGAAGAAAGGTAAGTCTGTCAAGAAGTTGCATTTTGCAGGAGAGGATGCTGGTTTCATTTTCCAGCTAAGGAAGCCAATGACCAAGTCACAGATTGCAAAGGATGCCATGGAAAGAAAAGGAGAAGAAAATATCACTGAAGGTAAGCAACCAAAGAACATCACAAGCCTATATCCAGAAGCACAAGAAGTTTTTGTACAAAGAAAAGGAAAAAAACATGTTGAAGAAAAGAGTGAAGTAAAAATTCTGCAAGAACAATCAAGAGAGGCCAAGGAAGAAGTAGTCGAAGTGAGGCTAGAATTAAAAGAAGCCAAGGTGGACAGACAACTGATGGCAGATTTTGAGAAAGAGATGAAGGAGCAGCTAGATAAGTATGATAAGACTTTGTCAAATGCCAAAAAGATGCTAAAGAGAAGCCTTCCCTTGAGGAAGGTGGTGAAAAACACAAGGAAAAGGAATTTGTGGTTAAAGTCTGAGAGGAGAAATCTAAAAGGGCAGGTCAAAGAGCTGGAAGACCAAATGGACATGATTCAAGAAGAACTGTCGGAAAGAGGATTGAAAATGAGATTGGTAGATGAACCTGAGGTACAACCTATTTTTAATGAAGATGAAGCACCCAAGGACTAAGAAGTTGATCTAAAAAAAAATTGTTTAAATTTACAGCTTGCAGGTGACACCAATTTCGGGTTAGAAGGTGAATTTTTGAAGAAAATTACTGAATCTATAGTTTCAGCCATATCAGGCAGTTTCGTAGCGAGCTCTAGGCTTGAGGGCCGAAATTTGCTACGAAATTTTTGAAAAATGTTTTTTTAATCTAAAAAATCAATTTTATGGAGATACAAGGAGGGAATTTGATGGTATTTAGTTATTTTGACCTGACAAACACTTTTTGACTAGAAGAGGTGGTAGAAGAGAAGGTTAAAAGGTAGAAGTAGGCACACTATGAAATTTCGCTACGAAACTACCTAAAGATACTTTTTTTTGCAACGAGATATTTTTAAAGAGTTTTTGAAGGTTTGAATGGTATATGGAAGGACAACCAACCACCTAGAGACATCTAAACAGATAGTGGGCCATCCCAGCATACATCCACTACTTGGCATATGTGTCACTCATACAAATCAACATGAAGACAAAGTTCTAGATAATGTTAATCTCTTCCTAAAAAATAGGACAATTGTTTCTAAATTCTTGGGGGTACATTCATGTATTGGTGATGGAGAATACCACTCAAGCATCTCATATTTATCTATGTAATTGTCCCACTACTAGAGAAGTGGATGAAATAAATGTAAGTAGAGTCCTATTAGGAGAGTAAGTCTTAAATGACTAGGTGTCTTTTTATGTTCCAGAAATTTAGTTTTTTAATTAAGATTAGGTGTCAAAGTCACGGTTCGATGATCTAGCCAGCTTGGAAGATCCTATGTAAGCAAAAAGGGTCTATTTATAGACAGAAAATCTAATGAGAAAGGGTTGGAGAATGCTTTTGACACTACTACTATTGTAAATCCTTCATATCAGTAATAGACAGACATTGATTGTTTTCTGCTTCACTTGAGATTCTTGAGATGCTTCAATGAGTTTATGTGTTTCCTTTATATCTTGCTTCTAGTAGTCTTGATGTTAAATTACTCAAAATTCATATTATGCATGCTCTGAATTCCTTTTAGCATTGAGTTATTGATTATTCCCATGTGTTAATGTTGTCCTTTCATTGAAACATAAAAAGCCTCAGTTTCCATAAGTAGAAATACTTGTCACTAAATTCCTTTTACTGAATCCATGAGCCCAATGGTAGTTGAATATTTCCCATTTTTCACATGAAATCAAATATACTAAGATACTCACAGAGTTAGCCATACGTTTTAAGACCTAATTGAGCAAATCCTTTAATAAATTGAGAGAGCCCTCTCAGGCTGAAGAGGCTAATCCTCAGTCAAAAGTTGGTTTGAAAGAGTTACTCTAAGTTGTCTGGTGGAGCAACCGATCAGTACCAATTTAGAGATAACATTTTGGTGCATCTGCCGGGAGTCTGAAGACATATTTTCTGAAGTTTTTGCTCAAACATTGAAGCTGAACTCTTGGAGGTAGCAATAGATCAAAACTTTTCGAGGCTGTAGAAACTACCTTGGTGACTCCACTAGAAATTTCCATGCTCAAAGGTGGCTTCTAGAAAAATATACACAAGGAGCAATCCAAATCCTAACCCACCTACCATTGTGGATAATCCAGAGAGGATTCTTAGAGGCATTGGAAGCATCTCTTCAAAGTTAGGTATTCCATCACATTCAAGAGCTTTTTCCTCTGAAATTATTCGAAGTCCTGAAGATAGGAAATTTGTTGATAAAATTGAAGAAGTTTTGTTTAGGTATAAAACTGAAAATGAATTGAATGATATAATACTAGACCTGAAAAGACTAGGTATTGACACATCATCCCTAGTATCTAAAGAAGGAAAAGAATAATTACGGAAAACAATCACATTAGAGCTGTTGTTAGAGAGGGAGTCTTTTGAAAACTTAAAAGAATTAGATCCATTTGAGTTCCTGTAGAGAATAAAATCTGGTATACCTTTACCTGAGTGGAGTTCATTTATATCTAGGTTGCAGATACCAACTACACCCCCTCCTAATAGCTCATATTCTCCTATAGATTTTCCAAAGAATCAGAAATCAATCTCATCTGTTGTCCCTCCCCATACCATAGTTCCTGTCATTATGGCTGGAATGGTTCCTCCTCCTCCTCTTGTTGGACTTGCAAGATATGCTCCACTTGTCCTCCCTGTTGTTCTTCATGACATCCCAGATGGATACTCAACTATAATTAAAACCTTTGGAAGTGAAGAGGATATATCAGCTGAGGAACACGTGGATCAATTCAATGATTTCATTGATAGAGAGGAACCACGAAGATGTAAAGATGAGATTATTTTCCCAAAGTTTCACTGGTGAGGTAAGAAAATGGTTTAAGGCCCTAGCTCCAGCCAGTTTGCAAAATTGGGGCCAGCTAGAAGATAGATTTTTGACTAAGTGGGAAATTAAGGTAAATCTAGTGCAAGCCTTGACTGAATACAACAATTTGAAAAGAGCCTTATATGAATCTGTCAAAGACTTATCTAAGAGGTTTAAAAAACTCTATAACTCCATACCTACTCATATTAAACCTCATCCAGGAGTTTCTCAATTACACTATGTAGAGGAATTTGATTATGAGTTTTCCATCCTACTTAGGGAAGAGAGTCTACTTCTCTAGTAGAAATGTTGAATGATGCAGTAAAGGTAGAATTAAACATGATAGCTGCAAAGAGGTCTAAGATGGGCAAAACCAAATTGAAAGAAGAAGAAAAACCTTCATCCTCGGATGCTAAATTTGATTCTATGTTGAAGAATATGGAAAAACTCATGGATATACTTTTTCTTGGAGCCACTCCTTTACCTCCTGTGCAACATGATCCACAGATCAGAAATCCACAATTTAGGAGGCCTAAAAATCAGCAAAGGCAAAGAGAAAACATAAATCATCCTGACCCACAAGTGAGGCCTCCCTTTCAGCAAAATTTTCTTGATGAAGAAGAAGCTCAACCTGAGTTTCGAGAGGATATTATCCACTGTCTAGATGAAGATATGTCTGGGATGTTTCTAACTAAGGAAGAGCATGATGATTCTGGTCATGATTTGAAAAAATATGAGGGAAAATCTGATTACCTAAAGGGTTATCAAAATGCCATATTTGAAATGAAAAAGCAATACAATATAAGAAATAGAAGTGTTCCCATCACCACAAACAAAACTCAGCCAAAGAAGGATGTTCCTAAAGCAGCTGAGCCAAAGAAGGACCCAGCACCTCCACCTCTTGCCAAAGAAGTTGAAAAAGCCACATCTACTTTCAGTCTAGAGAATGAGATCTCTAAAATTAAGATTCCTGTCCCCTTTGGAGAAATTATCAAGGTCAATGAATACAAAAGAAAAATTGTCAAGACGTTGAATTATCAACTAGGAGCTTCAGATATCCTTAATCTACAAGAAGACCATCCTACCATTTTCCTAGGACCAAGGCTGGAAGATGAACGGAATGAAGAAGCCCCTCCCTTTTATGTCTTAATACTCATGATATGACTTTGCACAATGCCATGTTGGATTCAGGGGATTCCGATAACCTTATGCCTAAGGTAATTATGGAGAGGATGGGTTTGGAAGTCAATAGACCTTATAAATATATGCTTTCTTTTGACTCCAAGAGAGTTCAATGCATAGGTATTATTAAAGATGTTGTGGTTGGCTTGTCACAAGTGCTTGCTAGGACAATGGTGATGGAGATAGTGGTAGATGACATCCCTCCAAAATTTGGCATGCTCTTATCCAGATCTTGGGCAGAAAAAATCAAAGGTACTATGCAGATGGATATGACGTATGCTACCATTCATGTTTTTGGTGAGCAGAGGAGATTGTATAGGGAGAGTAGGATGGGCTACATGTTTAGCAGCAACGATAAGCCCCAAAATTTTCTAATTTATGCTGTTGAGATAGAATTAGGATTATCAATTTTATTCAATGAGCTAACTAATGAAGCAAAAATTGAAGGGATAACAGAAAATCAGCAAGTTGAAAATAAAGAAGGTATTGAAGAAAAAGCAGAGGGTTGGTGGCTTTTGCACTATGATGGATCTACTGGAAGAGAGGGGGTTGGAGCAGGCATATGGATCACTACTGTTGATTATGAAAGTAAGTTTTACTCCTTTAAAATTAACTTTGATTTCACCAACAATATGGCAAAATATGAATCTTTGTTTTTGGGTTTAGAAATTTTGAAGAGACTAGGTGCCAAGAAGATATCAATGTGTGGTGATTCAGAGTTAGTAATCAAAGAAGTTGAAGGATCATACCAAACCAAGGATGTAAGGATGAGGGCTTACAGAAATCTGATTATGGAAATGCTTGAAAATTTTCAAGAATATGCATTCATTGTGAAAACTAGAGACCAAAATTCAGTGGCTGATTCTTTAGTTGTCTCTGCAAGTTTATTTGTTATCCTTACACATTCTACTGAGAAGTATGAAGTTTAAGTTCGGCATAGGCCAGCAATTCCTGATAATATCATTCATTGGAAATTGTTTGAAGATGACCAAAAAGTCCGAAATTTCCTAGAATTAAAGGAGGAGTTTGAAAACATACAAATGGATCAGCAAAATATGTTTGTTGAAACCAAGGTCAATTTTGAAGTCTTGCAGCTGAATTTTTTTTTATACCAAAGGGCATTATTCCACTTGAAATTTTTTTTGATCAAAATGTTTTTTTTTTAAGTCTCCTAGAATGTAGGCTAATGACGAGGAGGTAGAAACTTGCAATCTTGGAACAACAAAAACGCCTAAAATGATCAAAATTTCCAAGTTTCTTTCTATGGAGATGAGGCAGAAGTATGTTGAGATGATGAAGAAATACATTGATGTTTTTGCATGGAGGTATGCTGATATGAAAAGGTATGATCCTAGTATTATACATCTACTATTCCTATCAAAGAGAATGAAAAACCTTTCAAACAGAAATTGAGAAGGATTAATCCACTGCTCATGCCTCTAATTGAGAAAGAGATTAAGAAACTTTTTGATACAAATATCATTGTCCCTGTAAGGTTTTCAAAATGGCTTGCTAATCTAGTACCAGACAGAAAGAAGAGTGGTGAGTTCAAAATGTGTATTGATTTCAGAAATCTGAACAAGGCTTCCTTGAAGGAAAACTATCCTCTTCCCAAGATGGATCATATTTTGCAGAATATTGTTGGCTCTCAAAGGATGTCCATACTGGATGGATTATTAGGTTATAACCAGATATTGGTACATTTGGAAGATCAAGAGGACTTCTTTTACCACGCCATTGGGAACATTCATGTACGCCAAGATGCCTTTTGGTTTGATGAATGCAGGAGCGACTTTTCAAAGAGAAATGGATATTGCCTTTGCTGAGGAGAAAGAAAAATCAGTTATGGTATACTAGGACGACATAACTATGTTTTCAAGAAAGGAGGAGGATCACTTGAAACATTTGGAGAAAATTCTACAGAAATGCAGAAAATTTTGGTATCTCTCTTAACCCCACTAAAAGTATTTTTTCTCTAACTTTTGGAAAATTTCTTGGACATATCATATCAAAGGATGGGATAAGGGTTGATCCTAATAGATTTAATGCAATTTAGAAGATATACTTGCCAAGGAACAAGAAGGAGATTCAGTCCTTTCTTGGAAAAGTAAATTTTTTTAGAAGGTTCATCCCGAACTTTGCTAAAATTTTCAAAGATATTACCAAGATTTTAAAGAAGGGAGATGATATTAAATGGACTGTTGAAGCTAAGAAATAATTTGAAGAGATAAAGAAATCCCTCACTCAAGCCCCAATGCTTATTAGTCCAAATTTCTCAAGTGAATTTATGGTTTTCACATTTTCCTTTGAAAATACCATTACTGGATTTTTATTGCGGAAAGGACAACAAGGCACTAAAAAACCTATTTCATTTTTTAGCAGAACTATTTCCAACTCTGAGTTGAAGTATAATATTTTGTAAAAATAGGCATATGCTTTGGTCAAAGCTCTTAAAGACTTCATAATTTATATTTTACAATCTCATGTCATTACATTTGTACCTAACACTGTGGTTAAATATTTTGACACAAGCTGATCCTGATGGAAAAAGAGGGAAATGGATATCTACTTTGCTGGAGTATGACATAGAAATCAAGCCTACAAAGTTGGTGAAATGACAAGGGTTAGAAAAACTAATGGCACAATCAAACTTTGAATGTCTTGACAGGAACTTCATTGTAGAAATTTCAAAGCTATCAGAAGAAGAGGAAGAGTTGGTACCTAATGAAGAGAATTCATCTTATCTGAATGGTATAGAGATATAATATTTGTCTTAAGTCATTAGAAAGCTCCTCCAGAGTTTACCAAATCGAAAGCAAGGTTTGTAAAGCTGAATTCATTAAGATAATGTATTGTGAATAAGAATTTGTATTGTTAAGATACCAGTGGGATCCTTTTGAATTGTTTGTTGGAAGATGAAGCTGAAAAGGTAATTGAAGAGATTCATAAGGGATATTGTGGAGGAGATCATTACTGGAAAACCAACAAAATACTTAGAGCAGGCTACTATTGGCCTACCATGTTTAGGGATGTTTTCAAGAATATCCTTGCATGCCATGAATCCCAATTTTTTTATGGTAAGAAAAAGTTGATTCCTTTACCTTTGAAGTCAATATATGTTGAGGAATATTTCCAACAATGGGGGTTGGATTTCATTGGTGAAATATGCCCAACATCTTCAGGGCAGTATCGCTGGATTTTCACAGCCACACATTATTTCACTAAATGGATCGAAGCAATCCCAACAAGGGAGGCCACTAATTCAGTCATCATTCAATTATTAGAGAACTATATTTTGTCCAAGTTTGGTTGTCCTATGAAGATTATTACTAAAAATGCACAAGCTTTTAAATCCAAAAAATTAATTAGCTTTTTTCATCATTATCATATAACACTTGGACATTCAAAAGCCTATTACCCCCAAGGTAATGGCCTTGCAGAGTCATCCAATAAAAGTATAGTAAGGATTATCAAAAAGGTGTTGCAAGAAAACTAGAGATCATGGCATCTTAAATTGAAATATTCTCTTTGGGCTAATAGGGTTTGTACAAAGCAATCCATTGGTACATCCCCTTATGAATTAGTGTATGGAGCTGAAGCTATTTTTACCACTTCTTTGGGAGTTTCGGTAATGAAGCTGTTACAAGGACTTGAAGAGGAGCCAAATGCTATTCAAAGAAGGATAAACCAACTTAGAGCTCAATAAGAAAAAATAGAAGAGGTATATAACAACCATCAACAATCACAAAACAGAGTGAAAAAAACATTTGACAGAAAAGTTAAAGAGGAAAATTTCCAGCTTCAAGATGTAGTTTTGAAATGGGAAGCCAAAATTGAAGAAAAGGGAAAGCATGGAAAGTTATAAAATATCTGGAAGGGACCATTTGTGGTAGCTACATATCATGGCAACAACACTTATCTACTTCACGAAATGGATGGACAACTGTGTGCAGGAGGACCTGTCAATGGCAAGTTTCTGAAACACTACTCTTAATTTTTGACTAAATATTCACTCCATTGTATATATTTCGTTTTTTGTTATGATGTTTTGCTAATAAAGACAATTTAATCATCAAGCTTGAGGCTAAGGAGAAGGCCATAAGAGTTTGAAGAAGGCTTTGTGAATTTTAGAAGTTTTTTTTTTCAACAAAAGGTGGCACTGGAACTACATGTTCGTTGTTGTAGCACATGGGCACACCATCCCCAGTGGAGCCATTGTTATCACTCATTAGTTTTAACACTTTCATTGATAGGGTTTTACATGTGATTCACCTAGGTTCATGTTGTCTCATAGTCAGTTTCATGAAAAAAAAAAATTTACATGTGGTAATGTTTACCTTAAGTTTAAACCCACCTTGAGCCTTGTCATATCAGTCAAGTCTGCCGCATATCATTTAGTTTTCGCTCCCACAATTTAAAATCAAAAAGATAATCCACTTGTTATTTTTACACATTTTTAGTGAATTATATGGAAAAACAACATATTTCACTACGAAACTGCCTGACAGTTCCATAGCGAATCTGTCAGCAGGTTAACTGTTTTTGCTACAAAACTAGGTTTTCTCTTACAGAGATGGATAGAGTGGTGTGAGATGTCAAATTTTGATGGATAAAGACAAAGGTGAAGTCATGCGAGTTATTTATCATAATTCCCAAGCATGGAAGGTAATATCCCTTGTAATAATTGCCTCTTATGGTCACATGAGTCATATTTTCCCCTCGAGTTGTCAAATTACTTTTTAAACCTTGCCCCTAAGCTGCTCTTTGTCATTCATCATCCAAATTATTGCATGTAAAGCATCTTAGTGTCATTTTTCGAGAGATGGTTCACCATGCAAAGCAGGTTGCTATTTGTTTTTGATTCTGCAGGTGTCATAAGCAAGGAGGCAGTGAGAAGTATAAAGGATCAATGGGATCAAAGAAGAAAGCAAAAAAGAGTGGTTATTGTGTGAGATACGAACCTATGGATTTGAAATTGTTAAATGAAGATCCCAGTGCTATGGAGGCCTTCAGGAGGGTAGGTTGCCTACAATTTTGTCAAAAACTACAGGGTTTACATGTCGAGGTATCCAAAGACTTTGCAACAAATTTTACAGGGATATCCTCAAAGGTTGGAGTTTTGAACCTCACAGTGTCACCTGATGCTATCTCTTAAGCTATAGAAATACCCAAAGGTGGTGAGGAATGGTTCAAAAGCAAAAAATTCAGAATGAAAAGCTGTGAAGAATTTCTCAAACAGGAGCATAGAGGAGCTGACATGAAAAATGGCATCTAGGGGTTATATGAAAGAAAATTATGCAAAACTTATGTTGTTGGCCCAAAAATACTTTACCTGCGAAGCGAGGTTCCACATGGTTTATTCTTATCATTTCAGACTCCTTCTGCATTTTTTTGGTAATCAACCACTTGACCTACCTTTATTTTTATATAGAAGTTTGGGAAAGATGTCAGATAAGGTCTAGGTCAAGGCAGAGGGTAGTGAAACATCAGTCTTTCACCATGGTCTGATTAAATTGTTAGTACTGTAGGAATTAAAAAGGTTAAATATAAATTGGGCCTCTTTTCTTTTTATGAGTGGATATGAAGTAGATGCAGTGACACTGAATAAAGTTTCAAAACCAAAGACTACTCCATCTACAATTGTAATATAAGAGATTGATGAAGAAGGAGGAAATCCTCCTGTATAACCAATGGACATTGAATTTGAACCTCTGCAAGAGACTAATATCCCTCAGCCATCACCTACAAGACAAAACCAAAGAATTAGTAAACAAAGCAGCAGGAGGGTAACAAGAAGCCAAAAATTTTCCAAAGGAAACCTAGGAGACATACTCTAGGCAATAGATATCAAAGAGTCCCCAATTGTATAGGCAAAAGACATTGAAGGAGATAGAAGAAAATTGAAAAAAGGTAAGTTTGTCTAGAAGTTGGATTTTTGCAGGAGAGGAAGCTAGTTTCATTTTGCAGCCAAGGAAGCCAATGACCAGGTCACAGATTTCAAAGGATACCATGGAAAGCAAAGGAGAAGAAAATATCAGTGAAGTTAAGCAGCCAAAGAACATCATAGACCTATCTCTAGCAGCAGAATAAGTATTTGTACAAAGAAAAGGAAAATAACATTTTGAAGAAAAGACTGAAGTACAAATTCTGCAAGAACAATTAAGAGAGTCCAGGGAAGAAGTGGTTGAAATGAGGCTAGAATTAAGAGAATCCAAGCTGGACAGATAAATAATGGAAGATCTTGAGAAAGAAATGAAGGATCAGATGGATAAGTATGATAAGACTTTGTCAAATGCCAAAAATATGCTGAAGAGAAGCCTTCCCTTGAGTAAGGTGGTGAAAAACACAAGGAAAAGGAATTTGTGGTTGCAGTCTAAGAAGAAAAAGCTAAAAGGGCAGGTAAAAGATTTGGAAGACCAAATGGACATGATTCAAGAAGAACTAAAGAAAAGAGGATTGAAAATGAGATTGGTAGATGAACCTGAGGTACAACTTGTTGTTAATAAATATGAAGCACCCAAGGAATGAGAAGTTGATCTAAATCATTTTTTTTTAAGTTTACAGCTTGTAGGTGACACCAATTTTGGGTTAGAAGATGAATTTTTGAAGAAAATTACCGAATCTGTAGTTTCAGCCATATCAGGCAGTTTCGTAGCGAGCTCCAGGCTTGAGGGCTGAAATTCACTACAAAATTTCTGAAGAATGGTTTTTTATCTAAAAAATTAGTTTTATGGAGATAAAAGGAGGGAATTTGATGGTATTTAGCTATTTTGAATTGACAAACATTTTTTGACTAGCAGAGGTGGCAGAAGAGAAGGCTAAAAGGTAGAAGTGGGCACAATACAAAATTTCGCTACGAAACAGACTAAAGATACTTTGTTTTGTAGCGAGGTGTTTTTAAATAGTTTTTGAAGGTTTGAGTGGTATATGGAAGGACATCCAACCACCTGGAGGCATCCAAACAGATAGTGGGCCATCCCAATAGACATCCACTACTTGGTGTTAGCCATATATAATTTTTGTTATATCTCATGATGGCTAAAAAGGTTCTTAAGCTTTCAAGAAATGATTTTTTATGAAAACTTTGTGAGTTCTTGAAAGTCCACTGTGTTCTTTAACCTAAGTCTACCAATCCACTGAAAATCTTTGCCCAAAACCTCCAAGATTATCTTGCTGAAACAAAGGAACTGTGATAAAAGGTTATGTTCACCATCTCATAATTCTCCCCTCCATTTCAACCATTTTTCACTCATTTTAACAGTCATTTTCCTCTTCAAAAAGGGTTTCATACTCTTCATTTACCCTTCATTACCCTTGAAAAATCCATTTAAATCATAAAAAACACCTTCATATTGTTTAAATTCACCCTTTTTTATCCTATCGAAACCTCAAAAAGGCTCAAAAACTCACCTTTTAGGCCTATTTTCCGACCTTTTTTTAAGAGAAGGCCTTAAGCCCCTTTTGGCTTAAGCCCTCAGCCCTTCTTCTTCATGCGACCCCGCTTTGCGACCAAGTTCTAAGCCCATCACCTTTCGGCCATCAGAGTTCCCCGTTTCCTCTTTCCCCTTCTATTTTCTTCTGCTGATGGCCGATCCCTCGAGCCAATCTCCATCGTTGATCTTGTCTAAGATCTGACGGTCCTCGCTCCATTGGTGCATTGCACTTCGGTGATTCCCATTCCCACTTCCATCCTCCGCCGATGAAATCTCCACCGTCGATTTCCCCCAGATCGGACGGTGCACACTTCATCGCACATCACATTGGGCTTCACCCTTTCCCTTCCGCCTGACCCTCTTCACCGCCAATATGTGAAGCCCCGATTGAATCCTAACCGTTGATCTCAATCTCGATCCAACGGTCCTCCATCCATCGCACTTGTTTCTCCTATCGGCCATCGACACATTGCAATTCCAAATTCCTCCTTCCCGAACCCTCTTCTCCACTGATTGTTGATCCGTCGAGTTAATCTCAGCCGTCCATTTCCCTGATCCAACGGCTCCCATTGATCCTCACATTTGAACTCCACCCAAACAATTTTCACCCCGTGCATTGAAAATTTCGGTCCATGACAAAGTAGCTAACGCCAGCACTAGATCCCACCTATTTCCCACCCGCACATATTTTCTCCCTTCGCATTTGATCTGAGCCGTCGATCTCCCAGATATGACGGTCCAGAACTGTTTTTGCACTCAATCCACCAAAATGATTTAACACCCAAATTCAATGCGAAATGGGAGGTTTTGGTAGGACATGTGTCGTCCTCCAACCCGTATCGCGTTCGATCAGCCCCAAACCGCTTACCACCTTCTGGCCACGCGAAAACCACCTCTGGTTTTCTGCAAAACCTCTTCTCCTTGTTTTCGCGCCCTAATTCAAATTCCCACCGTCTGCATCTTTCCGCCATGAAATCCCTCATCTGTGCATTATCCCTTCCTCTGCAACTGCTCCTGAACCCTCCTAGCCTCTGTTAGCAGTTAAACCAAAACACAGGTTTTATAATATGTTTTTTCGTTTGTTGTAGGTTTAATGGAGGCCCTAAATTAATAACATTTTGAACCCTAGAAGAGTTTCACCTCCTCATTTGCAGCATAAATATTGCATTGTAACTCATTGTAAACGTTGGATTTTGATGACTGATGCTAGAATAATACATAGTCCTTTGAAGCTCTTGAAGAGAAATTTATGTCTTGGAACTCATGCATGATCTGATTTGCTTGTTGATGGAGAAGGATTTCTTGCAGGATCCATAAGCTTGGTTGATGGTGAAGTTCTCTTTTGTTTATGTTTTCTAGTTTTCCATTATGTTTTCCATCTTGCTATGTTGCAGTAGGACAAAGAATTTATATTAAGAAATGTTTTCTAATGGCACCTCAAATCCGTTTGTCCTTCATTGCCTTAATGTTTTCTTTTGCTAAGATACATTAGAGAAATCATTTATTGCTCTCTAAAAATTTCTTAGCTCATCCTTTTCTTGAGTAAATTAGATCAGTTAGCATCAATTATGATTTATGGTTAGCCCTGCATATTGTTGCCACTGAAATATTCTGTTCTTGGAATCATCTCTTTAAAGCAGCTTTGTCTAGGTTTGTCAAAGAAGTCTGTTTAAAATCATGCTCTTTGCCTTTACTTAGCTAAATTTATTTTAAGGAAACCTTATAGCAGTAGCTTTGGATGTTAGAGTTTTCTCTCCTTCTATGGTTATAGTTACTTGTGTATCTTAAATGTTTTTTTTTCTCTAGATGATAAAAACTCTGAAATTTGGATAAGTTTCTTACCTTTCTAAGTTTTTATCCGAATTTTTGTCTTGGTTAATTATCTGTTTTCAGTCTGAAATCAAATGGATTAGGTTTTTATTATGCCTTTGATTCTCTTGCTATTCTTATTGATTTTCTAACTCCCTCAGTTTACAAGTATATAAAGGATTTGGTTTCAGCCCTTTATTAGTTTGTTGTTCTCAATCTCTAATGTCCATCTCATGATCCTTCACAACCTTAAAGATCCACCAACCAAGTAAAATTTCTCTGCAAATGCTCTTGACACCATTGATGAACTCATTCATGACCTTGTTTGAATCCATTGCCCAATGACTTAACAATATTCCATGTTTCCTATCTAAAATCTATCAAAGTATCATACCCAACCAAAAACAATCAAAATACCTTGCACTTAACATCTAGCCTAAAATAAACCCTAATAAGTAAACAAGACATATCTTTGCACACGTTGAGAGATCCCTCTCCGAATCCAGGAAGGCTAGGTCCTTGGATTCCAAAGCTTGGTTTGATGTTACCTTGTCCATTTGTATCTCAATCAATCTAGCAAATTACGGGGAGCTAACATAATCACGATCACGGTGGGACTTCTGAGTATATAGTCACATGAATACCTCTTAAGAACTCATTAGACCATCAGTAAATCAAAGAACATCCAGTGAATCTGCCACCTCATCGCCACCAACATAATGGCGATCACGGTGGGACTGAGTTCATAATAGCCTGAAAAAATCTTATAGACTCATATACATCCCTAGTTTGACTTAAAAACCAACCCATAGCCAGAGTAGAAACTAATTACTTCATCATCCTAGCAAGATAATGACTTAGTTACGGGATACTCATTAACCTTAAGGCTGCATAAAGAAACTAAAAACCCAAAAGCACTCCCTAGATTTATTTTTTATCAAGAATTTGGTGGTGGACCATTGTATACATATCTTCAAAATTTCAAAAAAATCCACCTGGCGACTCCACTAGCCTCCAGTAGGCCTTCCTCATCCCACTAGTCCCATAGGTTGTTCTAGGATTGTGTCAAATCAGTCCAAAATAGTTTTTAAGGCCTATTTATACCTTGTGTGAATAAAGAGATCTGGCTTCACGAAGGATCTATACCAGATCACACCCGGACTTAAATCCTCCTACCGTAGTTGATAACCCAGAAAAGATTTTGTGGAAAAATCCTAAAGTTGGAAACTCACCCACTGTTAGGACCATCCATAGAGAAAGTTCTGCACCAGAACACCTTACAGTTTCACAAGATCCTCAGTTTTATTTTCACCATACCAAGAACCTATTCAGGACCAAGTCATAAAGTAGGGTTGACCAAGCTAACCTTGAGCCCATAGATTTGCAGCAAAGCTCCAGTAGAGAAGCTTCTCCTTCCACTCCACCTGATTTTTAGCTTCTACATCACTTCAGCCCTTTTCATCTCAAATCTACTCAAAATCAGTCTCCCGATCCAAGTACCTCAGCTACACCCATCCATACCATCAGTGTGCAAACCACCTCACTCCATCCTCCTCCACCTCTCACAAATCCTCCCCTTGTAAATCAGCCTTTGTTTCCTTTCCCTCCCATCATGGCAGCCTGGTATGCTCCACTGGCTCTACAACAACCATTATTACCTTTGCCAAATGACTATCAGTCCAAAATCCCTCACTTCTTAGGGACTAAATCCATCACTGCTCAAAAACATGTAGATAGAATTAATGATGCTTTTGACTATATGGAGATAGAAGAAGAAACCATAAAAATGATGATTTTTTCTCAGAGCCTAGGGGTAGAACCCAAGAAATGGTTTAAAGTCTTACCTCCCAACAACATTCATGATCTCCCTACTCTATACCAAACCTTTGTGAACAAATGGGAAATCAAGAAGAACCCCCTCCAAATTATGTCCGAGTATAACAATCTTAAGAGAAATCTGGGAGAAAGTGTTCATGACTACTCAACTAGGTTTTGATAGTGTTTACAATGCTCTCCCACCACACATAAAAGCTCCCTAAGGCTTGGCCTTAGTAAAATATCCCGAAGGCTTTGATGCTGATATGGCCTATCAACTAAGGGAGAGAGATTACCTAACTCTAGAAGACATGCAAAAGGGGGTTGTAAGTGTAGAGGCCAATTTGATGGAGAAAAGGGCTAGGGTGAGATCAAAAAAAATGGTGACTTATAGAGATGACACAACACCTGCACCCCTCCTCTTCCAAAACCAAACTTGACTCCATAGTTAGGAAAATGGAGAGGATGATGGAAAAATTCAGTTTGAATGAGAGAACACCTCCTAGGGAAAATCAAGCCAATCTTCAAAATAGAAATAGAAACCAAAATTTTAGAAGAGACCCTCCTCAAATCAGACAAAGAGAGAGTGACCAAAAAATCATACCCCCTTTCCAAGACAACTATGTAAATGAAGAAGAAAGAGAGCCTGAGCAGTTGGAAGAAGACCATGTAAATGTCATAGGTTTGGATGATGAGGATAACACATTCCTTACTGAAGAAGAACAATGGATGTTTTCTTCAAAACCAAATGAGAAATCATATGAAGATTCCGAAGACTATAGACTAGGATTTGAGAATGCCATAATGGAAGTCCATAGGCAGTATAACCTTAGGAGCAAAAAGAGTCAAGATGTTCCTAAAAAAAATCAGCCAAACACTGCTGTTAGAAAGACCATCTGAAACTATTCCTAAAAAAACAGCAGAAAGCACAAATACTATAGCTAAGAAGACTGAACTAAACAAGAAAAAGACTAGCCAACCTAGTAATTATTCAAGCTGCCCTAGTACTTCAAATAGTGGCCCTGAAAAAACCTTACTGTCCAAACCATCAAATCAGAATCAGCAAATTAAAAATGTAGGAAAGTTCATGGCTGATAAAGCTGATGTAAATGCAATAAAGACACCCGCACCTTTTATTTTTTAGGGGGAGATTGCTAAAATCAAGATCACTATACCCCTCACTGAATTGGTAACCCAAGAGGTATATAGATCCCAGATTTTCAAAGTGTTAAACATAGGCAAGGATACTGATACCTTAAACTTAACTGATGATAAACTAGAACTGTTGTTTGGTCCTGAAGTAGAGGGAATATATCAAGAAGGAGCAGTCCCTCCTTTCTATGTAAGTCTGAACATACATGACAAAATTTTGCATAATGCTATGCTAGACTCCGGTGCCTCACACAATCTCATGCCAAAGGTTGTGATGGAGAGATTGGTCCTATAAATCACAAAGCCGTACAAAGAATTGTATTCTTTTGATTCCAGTAGGGTTAAGTGTCTGGGCCTAATCAAGGATCTGTGTGTCAATCTGGCACAAATCCCCACTAAGAGTCTAGTCATGGATATAGTTGTGGTTGAAATCCCCCCAAAGTATGGCATGCTTTTATCTAGATCATGGGGGGAAAAACTCTAGGGTAGCCTTCAAATGGACATGACCTATGCCACCATCCCAATCTTCAATCAAGCAAGAAGATTGTACCAGGAATCCCACATGAAATACATGGTGAGTAACATAGATAGGCCAAATAACACACCAGTTTATTCCATTCACTCAGACCTCGACTCCTTCATCCTGTAAAATGAAAATGACATAAGTGAACAAGTGAATGACAATGAGAGAGAACTAAGTCCCCCAGAACAATCAAACCTTCTCTCTAATCAAGAAAATGACTCCCAAAACTCTAGCAGCCCCGAAGTACAAAACATTGACAAAACTAAAATTGACACCCTTTGGCATATGAGCTTTGATGGTTCTTATGGTAAGGCCAGATCAGGGGCTGGTGCTTGGATCCACAACACAAATCAAGGCCATTCCTATAGGTTAGATTTTCAATGCACCAATAATGTTGCAGAGTATGAGGCTCTCCTTATTGGTCTATACTTACCTAAAAATATCAAAGTCAAGAAAATCTTGATCCAAGGAGATTCTGAACTAATCATCAATCAAATTAAGGGAGAATATTCAGCCAAGAACCCTATGTTAAGGGAATATAGAAATGCTGCCCTAGACCTTCTCAAAACCTTTGAGAAATATGAGCTTACTTTCATCCCTAGGGCCCAAAATTGCCTTGCCAATGAGCTTGTCTATGCTGCCAGCAATTGCTCTTTACCTTATGAAAATAATCAATGCCTCATCAAAATAAAGAACAGGCCTACTGTACTGGACAACTTGAACCATTGGCAAGTGTTTGACAATGATGACCAAATAGATGATTTTCTGCAATCCAGAAATGACTTTGCAAGCACAAAACAAAGTTTGAGATTTGAAAGAAATAATTCTAGTGAAAAAGAAACTCCCAAAACAAAGCTGCCCTTTGATGATGATATAAACCACCTTCAAAACCCTTGTGTTGCAAAAGTATTTGATAAATCAGATCAAAGAGAACTTGAAATTCTACAGTACAAAGATGACACCTTGCCAAGAAGCCTTACACCACTAGAAGAGTTGTTTAATTTTAATGATGTAGCTATAAAACCCAAGATGGAACCCACTGAAACAAATGTAGAAGAGTGTAACATTGGAGGGATGAAAGAGCCCAAAATAATCAAGTTGTCCAAAACTCTCCCATCTCACAAAAAACAGAAATACATTGAGCTTTTTAGAGAATTTAAAGATGTGTTTGCTTGGGGGTATGAAGAATTGAAATCCTATGACACCAAAATCATCCAACATAACATTCCTCTCAAAGAAAATCAGAAACCATTTAAACAAAAGTTGAGAAGAATAAACCCCCTCTTGTTACCCTCAGTTGAGAAAGAAATCAAAAATATGTATGATGTCGGGATCATAGTCCCTGTCCGATACTCAGAATGGGTGTCCAACTTTGTGTCAGTTAGGAAGAAGATCGAGGAAATTAGGCTTTGTATTGACTTTAGAAATTTGAACAAAGCCTCCCTGAAAGACAATTACCCCTTGCCTAAAATGGATCACATACTCCAAAAATTAGTTGGTTGACAAAGAATCTCATTACTAGATGGTTTCTCAAGTTATAACCAAGTTCTAGTCTTTCCAAGTGACCAACTTAAAACTGCTTTCACTACACCTTGGGGTACGTTCATGTATGTTAAAATGCCATTCGGTTTAATGAATGCAGGGGCTACTTTCCAAAGGGCAATGGACATAGATTTTTTAGAAGACATAGGTTACTTCATAGTCATATACCTTGATGACATCATTGTCTACTCTAAGACTGATGAGGAGCACTTAGTCCACTTGAGAAAAGTCTTTGAAAAATGTAGAAAGTATGGCCTGTCCCTAAATCCTAAGAAAAATTTGTGTAGCCTTCAGGAAGGAAAACTCTTAGGTCACATCATCTCTGAGGAAGGAATCAAGATAGATCCCAAAAGAATAGAAGGCATCTTACAAATCATCCATCCTAGGAACATTAAAGAGCTGCAATATTTCATTGGAAAGATTAACTTCCTAAGAATCTTCATCCCTAAAATTGCTGAGCTCCTAAGAAATATCACGAATATGTTGAAAAAGGAAGTAGGAGTGAAGTGGAATATGGAAGCAAAATAATATTTTGAGCTGGTAAAACAAGCACTCACACAAACACCAGTCTTAATCAACCCTGACTTCACCAAGGACTTTTACATTTTCTCCTTTGCCTCTGAACATACTGTGGCAGTAGTATTGTTGCAAAAGACCATCATGGGGCAAGAGCAGCCCATAGCTTTCTTCAGCAAAGCCTTAAGGGATGCCCCTCTAAAGTATAACATTATGGAGAAACAAGCCTTTGCCTTAATCAAAGCTTTGAAGGATTTTAGAGTTTATATTTTGCATTCACATATCATAGCCTTTGTCCCAAACACGGTTGTCAAAGATATACTTAATCAAGACCCTGATGGTAAAAGGGGCAAGTGGATTGCTACCATTTTAGAATATGACTTAGAGATCAGGCCCACAAAACTCATCAAAGGGCAGGGATTAGCAAAACTCATGGCTGAGTCAAACTTCCAAGCTTTAGATATGAACATGGTTGATATTTTGGAAGAGATAGAAGAATGCACAACACCATTCATTGAAGAAACATTCATGAAATCTCCTTGGTATGCTGACATCATATATGTGTTGCTTTATTTGAATGCTCCTCCTTCTTTGTCAAAAAAAAAAAGATAGATTTTTCAAACAAAAGGCTTTAAATTATTGTATATTAGATGGAGTTTTGTATTGGAAAAATGCTGTGGGGATTTTACTTAAATGTTTACTTGAGGTTGATGCAGGAAAAATCATGCATGAGCTACATGAGGGAGAATGTGGAGGACATATTAACTGGAAGACCACAACAAACAAGATCCTCAGGTTTGGATACTATTGGCCCACCCTCTTCCCAGACACCCATAAGTTAGTCATGTCCTACCACAAGTGCCAAATCTTTGATGGCAGGAGAAACCTCTTACCACTACCTTTGCAACCTATTAGTGTTAAGGCTCCCTTTCAACAATGGGGTTTGGAATTCATTGGGGAAATTCACCCATCATCCTCAGCCCAACAAAAATGGATCCTCATGGCCACTGCTTATTTTACCAAATGGATAGAGGCCATACCCACTAGGAATGATACTAACTTTGTCATCATCAAATTCCTTGAAACCAACATACTATCCAGATTTGGTTGTCCTAGGAAAATAATCACAGATAATGCTGCTACCTTCAAGTCCAAGAGGATGGTATATTTCTGCCATAAATATCAGATCACATTAGGCCATTCTACTTCCTACTACCCCCAAGGAAACGTTCTAGCTGAATCCTCCAACAAAAGCCTTGTTAATATCATCAAAAAGTTGTTGGAACAGAATTAGAAATCTTGGCATAGTAAGCTTGTCCATGCCTTATGGGCTGATAGATTGACTACTAAAAATTCCATTGGCATGTCTCCCTATCAGTTGGTTTATGGCACGGATGCAGTCTTCCCAACATCTCTAGGAGTCCCAGTCATGAAACTCCTTCAAGAGGTCCAAGCTGAAGAAATGATATGCAAAGGAGGATCAATCAGACCATTCCTTTGCAACCTATCAGTGTTAAGGCTCCCTTTCAACAATGGGGTTTGGACTTGATTGGGGAAATTCACCCATCATCCTCAGCCCAACACAAATGGATCCTCGCGGACACTGATTATTTTACCAAATGGATAGAAGCCATACCCACTAGGAATGCTACTGACTCTGTCATCATCAAATTCCTTGAAACCAACATACTATCCAGATTTGGTTGTCTTAGGAAAATAATCACAGACAATGTTGCTACCTTCAAGTCCAAGAGGATGGTAGATTTTTGCCATAAATATTAGATCACATTAGGCCATTCTACTTCCTACTACCCCCAAGGAAACGGTCTAGCTGAATCCTCCAACAAAAGCCTTGTTAATATCATCAAAAAGTTGTTGGAACAGAATCAGAAATCTTGGCATAGTAAGCTTGTCCATGCCTTATGGGATGATAGATTGACTACTAAAAATTCCATCGGCATGTCTCCCTATCAGTTGGTTTACAGCATGGATGCAGTCTTCCCAACATCTCTAAGAGTCCCAGTCATGAAACTCCTTCAAGAGGTCCAAGCTGAAGAAAATGATATGCAAAGGAGGATCAATCACACCATTCATTTGCAACAATCAAGAGATGAAGTATATAAAAGGACACAAGTAGTCCAAGAAGGAATCAAGAAATTATTTGATAGAAGGACCAAAGAAAATGACTTCCAAGTTGGAAATGTAGTTCTAAAATGGGATTCCAAAAGGGAAGACAAAGGAAAACATGGTAAGTTTGAAAATCTGTGGAAAGACCCCTATATCATTGATTCGGTGAGAGGAAACAATGCTTTATTTTTGAAGGAACTTGATGGAATTGAAATTTTTGGAGGTCCTGTCAATGACAGTATGCTAAAACACTATTTCTGCCAAGAATCTTAGTTTCAGAACTTTTTTCATTGTATATAACATTGCTTTTTAAATTTGAAAAAGAAAAACACAAAAACAATAGAAAAAGGAAAAAGAGGGCAATTAAAATAAAAGGTACAGCCCCATACCCAAAAAGAGAAGTTCTGAAAGTGTGCAAGTATAAATGCCACTACTGATTCAAAGGGATATTTTGTTCATTTATCTAGCCTAATCCTGGATGAACATGGTTTAAATTTATGTTGATAAGTTAGTAGAAACTTTGATTGATAAAACATTATTTCAGACTTAAAATTATTCAAAGAAAGATAGATTAGGAGATTGAAAAGATATTGGTTCCACATGCTTAAAACAAAACCAAAGAGATAGATGAAGATGCATCACAAAAGACAAATCATGGCCTTATCTTTTTTATTTACTTTTATGCAAAATAATGTTTGTGTGCAAGATCATGCCACTAGTAATTATTCAATCATACAGCCTAAACATGATTGAGTAAATTTGAATTTCATGTTGATAGGTTAGTGAAGGAGATTTTCCAAACTGTATAATCTTGGCTTATCAATAGAATAGATTAGGATAGAAAAGAATGGTTCAAACAAACTCAAAATCTGAACCAAGAAAAGGAAAAAGATAGCTCTAAAAAGATCAAAACCAGAGCTGGAAAAAGAATAGAAGGATGTTTATAATTTTCAGATCTTAAGCCTTCACAATTTTGTTTTATTTTTTTGCAAATAAAGTATATGTGCAGCTTGTACATAAAGTCATAAACACCATAGCAAATTAGACTGCTTAATCCTGATTTAGATATGTTTTAAATTTCTGTTTTAAAATATAGAGAATGCAGATCTGTCAAACAACTTAATCTTGATAGATAGTAGTATAGCTGGAATAAAAGAGTTCAACTGTTTAATCTGGACTCTCGAAAGAAATAAGGATAGATTTAGATTAGTTTTCCTGTTTTAAAAAGAACAAAATGTTGATGTTAAATGTTTGTAAGTCCAAATGCACCTTATTGAAGAAAAAATGCTAAGACAAGTAGGATTGGGTAGGTAGTGATCCTGCTTTGAAGAATCTCATATGTTGCAGATTGCTGAAATGTTCTTAAATCCAAAGATAGCCAACAAAAGAAAGGAAAAAAAGTTGCCCAATGGATTAAAACACTGGTCTGCTGAAAGCCAGAGATTGATAAACTAAGGTTTTGGACACCTGAAGAGCAAGCTGTCATCCCCAAGTGGAGCCACTGTTAGCCATCTATAATTTTTGTTATATCTCATGATGGCTAAAAAGGTTCTTAAGCTTTCAAGAAATGATTTTTTATGAAAACTTTGTGAGTTCTTGAAAGCCCACTGTGTTCTTTATCCTAAGTCTACCAATCCACTGAAAATCTTCGCCCAAAACCTCCAAGATTATCCTGCTGATACAAAGGAACTGTGATAAAAGGTTATGTTCACCATCTCATAATTATCCCCTCCATTTCACCCATTTTTCACTCATTTTAACAGTCATTTTCCTCTTCAAAAATGGTTTCATACTCTTCATTTAACTTTCATTACCCTTGAAAAATCCATTTAAATCATAAAAACCACCTTCATATGGTTTAAATTCACCCTTTTTATCCTATCGGAACCTCAAAAAGGCTCAAAAACTCAATTTTTAGGCCTATTTTCCGACCTTTTAATAAGTGAAGGCCTTAAGCCCCTTTTGGCTTAAGCCCTCAGCCCCTCTTCTTCATGCGACTCGGCTCCGCGACCAAGTGCTAAGCCCATCGCCTATCGGCCATCGCAGTTCCCCGTTTCCTCTTTCCCGTTGTATTTTCTTCTGTTGATGGCCGATCCCTCGAGCCAATCTCCACCGTTGATCCTGTTTAATATTTGACGGTCCTTGCTCTATCGGTGCATCGCACTTTGGCGACTCCCATTCCCACTTCCATCCTCCGCCGATGAAATCTCCACCGTCGATCTCCCCCAGATCGGACGGTCCGCACTTCATCGCACATCGCATCGGGCTTCGCCCTTTCCCTTCCGCCTAACCCTCTTCACTACCGATATGCGAAGCCCCGATCGAATCCTAGCCATTGATCTCGATCTCGGTCCAACGGGCCTCCATCCATCACACTTGTTTCTCCCATCGGCCATCGGCACATCGCAATTCCAAATTCCTCCTTCCCGGACCCTCTTCTCTGCCGATTTCCGATTCACCGAGTTAATCTCAGCTGTCCATTTTCCGGATCCAAAGGTTCCCATTGATCCTCACATTTTAACTCCACCCAACCAATTTTCACCCCGCGCATTGAACATTTCGCT
>JAXQQM020089708.1:0-34068 GCA_034641835.2 Pinus albicaulis | reverse complement strand
ACAGAGCCCTGTCAACATGAGACTCTATGGTTGACTTCCATGTGGACGCCTTTGACCGCGGCTTCTTTAGATGAGTTTGCTCGAGCCAATAGGACACAAACCATGTCCACATCATTCCTGACTTGCCCATGTGGCTCATTTTTCTTGTAGACACCTGTAGCATAGAGTTTCACAAAATAGCTGCGGAAATTTGCAGCAACTGCGGAAAGTGGCAAGATTCCGCAGCTGAATGAAAAAAATCTAAATCAAATATCAAACACAAAAATATAATTAAAAACCATGTTATATGCTCTTTTTCACATGATATTGACAACTTGGGAGGTTCAGGTGAGTGAAAAAGGTATAGAAAAGTGTATGGAAAAGATGCAGATTTGAGACTCAACATGTATTTTGACGGGTCATGCACTAGAACTAACGCTGGTGCAGGTGTCTGGATATGCAACACTGAAAACAAACATACAGAAAGCATTTCCTGCAAATTAAACTTTCATTGTTCTAACAACATAGCAGAATATGAATCCGTTCTCTTAGGCTTACGTTTGTTGAAAAAGTTAGGAGCCAAAAGAATCAATGTGTATGTGGATTCAGAGTTAGTGATTAGGAAAGTCAGTGGGGAGTATAACGCAAATCATCCCAGACTTAGGGCCTACTGAAACGATGTCATGGACCTTTTAAAAACTTTTGGGGAGTCCAAACTGATTTTTGTCCCAAGAAAAAGAAATATTGCGGCCCACAATTTAGCCTTTGCAGCAGAACATGCTTAACTCCATATGACACCAAAGACTATATAACTCAGATAAAATTTAGACCAGCCATGCCTGATAATAAAAAGTGTTGGCAGGTGTTTGACAGAGACAAATAAATAGAAGACTGCATGCAATTCATAAATGAATTCGAACTAAATAGTTCAGACTCAGATTATGATACAGACTGCAGTGAAGAAAATTTTCTTGGTGAAGAAGAGCTGTCTCCTGAGCTTGTCAATATTAATCTTCTGACTAGAAAACTTGAAAAAAAAACAGAGCTAAATGTAGAGTTAGAAACAGAGGAGTTAGAAACTCTACACTCTAAAGATGAAAGTTTTCCAAGAGGTCTGGCACCTTTAGAAGAGTTGTTTGATTTTAACGATGTGGCCAAGAAGCCAAAACTGGAACCTATAGAGACTAAAGTGGAAGAGTGAAATATAGGTAGTAAACTTAAACTGAAAATGATTAAACTATCTAAAAATTTACCAGCTCACATTAGACTCAAATACATAGAGCTGTTTAAAGAATTTTCTGATGTTTTTGCGTGGAGTTATGAAGATCTTAAATCCTATGACACTAAAATAATACAGCACAAAATTTCCCTCAAAGAAAACCAAAAACCATTCAAACAGAAACTGCGCAGAATAAACCTTGTTCAGCTGCCTCTGGTTGAGAAGGAAATCAGGAAAATGTATGGAGCTGGTATTATTGTCCCTATTAGATATTTTTATTGGGTGTCTAATCTGGTGTCAGTTAGGAAGAAAACTGAAGAAATCAGGCTCTGTATAGACTTTAGAGACTTAAACAAAGCTTCATTGAAAGACAACTACCCTTTGCCTAAGATGGACCATATTTTACAAAGGGTGGTAGGGTCTAGAAGAATTTCTTTGCTTGATGGCTACTCAGGGTACAATCAGATCTTAGTTCACCCTGATGATCAACTAAATACAACGTTTACTACACCTTGGGGCACTTTCATGTATGTGAAAATTCCCTTTGGTCTAATGAATGCTGGAGCAAATTTTCAGAGATCCATGGACATAGTATTCTCGGAAGAATTGGGCTACTTCATCATTATATACCTTGATGATGTCACTGTGTTTTAAAAAACAGATGAAGAGCACTTGGCACATTTAAGAACAGTTTTCGAGAAATGCAGAAAGTTTGGGATATCTTTAAACCCTAAGAAAACACTATTTGGGCTCCAAGAATGTAAACTTCTTAGGCACATTATTTCAGAAGAGGGTATTAAGATAGATCCAAAGAGGATTGAGGCTATATTGCAAATATCTCATCCTCGAAATATCAAGGAGTTGCAATCTTTCATTGGAAAGATTAAATTTTTGAGAAGGTTCATCCCTAACTTGGCGGAGCTTCTTAGAAATATCACAAACATGTTGAAGAAGTAGCAAGGGGTAAAATGGACCTTGGAAGCAAATAATTCCTTCGAACTAGTGAAACAAGCGTTAACCAAAACACCAGTTCTAATAATTCCTGATTTTCAAAAGATTTTTATATTTTTTCGTTTGCATCAGAACATACCATAGCTGCTATCCTTCTACAAAAAAATCCACAAGGACAGGAGCAGCCTATTGCATTCTTTAGCAAGGCTTTGGGGGATGCCCCTTTGAAGTATAACATTATGGAGAAGCAAGCTTTTTCTTTGGTTAAAGCTTTGAAAGACTTCATAGTATACATCCTTCACTCACACATCATTTCCTTCATCCCAAATTCAGTTGTGAAAGACATTCTAACACAGGATCCAAATGGTAGGAGAGGTAAGTGGATTGTTGTTATTCTTGAATATGATTTACAGATAAAACCCACTAAACTCATCAAAGGCCAAGGTCTAGCTATATTAATGGATGAATCCAATTTTGAAGTTCTTGATATTAATATGATTAATGCTTTTGACAAACAAGAGGAAATCTCAACTCCCATTGTTGAAGACCATTTTATGAATTCTTCTTGGTATGCTGATATTATTTATGTTTTGCTTAATTTTAATACACCTCCTGGTTTGACAAAAACAAAAGCTAGGTTCCTAAATTTAAAAGCTGTAAACTATTGCATTATAGATAGATGTATTTATTTGAAAAATGCAAGTGGTGTATTGCTTAAATTTTTTCCTGAGTATGATGCAGAGAAGGTTAAGCACGAGTTCCATGAAGGAGAGTGTGGAGGTCATTTGTACTAGAAGACAACAGCCAACAAAATTTTGAGGGCTGGTTTCTATTGGCCTACTCTTTTTCCTGATATACACAAGATGATTATTGCCTGTCATAAATGTCAACTTTTTGAAGGTAAAAAAAAACTGCTACCCCTACCTCTGCATCCAATTACTGTTGAAGCTCCATTTCAACAGTGGGGAATTGACTTCATAGGAGAAATCCATCCACCATCTTCTGCCCAGAATAGATGGATTCTCACTACCACAGACTATTTCACTAAGTGGATAGAAGCCATACCTTGTAGGAAGACCAATGATTTGGTTATTATAAAATTCATTGAGACTAACATTCTCTCCAGATTTGGATGTCCTACCAAGATCATTACTGATAATGCAACAACATTTGGATCAAAGAAGATGGTTGAATTTTTCCACAGATATCAGATAACATTGGGGCATTCCACGGCCTATTACCCTCAAGGTAATGGAATTGCAGAATCCTCAAACAAAATTTTAGTGAACATAATCATGAAACTATTGGAGGACAACAAAAATTCTTGGCACACAAAGCTAGTTCATGCACTTTGGGCTGACAGATTGACTTTGAAGAAATCTATTGGCATGTCACCTTTCCAGATTGTGTATGGTACTGATGCAATTTTTCCAAATAGCCTTGGTGTACCAGTGATGAAGTTGATTCAAGAGTTTCAAACTGAAGATAATGACATGATCAGAAGAATAAATCAGACCATTCATCTTCAGCAAACCAGAGAGGAGGTTTATAACAAAGCATTACAAAAATAGAACAGCATCAAAAAGATTTTTGACAAAAGAAAAAAGGCCAACAATTTAAAGATTGGGGACAAAGTTTTAAAGTGGGACTCAAGGAGGGAAGACAAGGGCAAGCACGGAAATTTTGACAACCTATGGCTTGGCCCTTACTCTATCCATTCAGCTGCCGATAACAATGCATATTTCTTACAGGAGTTGAATGGAGCAGAATTGTTTGGGGGTCCTGTCAATGGTAGGATGCTCAAACATTACTTCTCTTGATCCATGTCATGTTTTGAAAGCCTTTTTATATTTTTTCTCATTGTAAATACTTCACCCATCATTGCATTCAAAGTTATAAAAAATCAAAAATAAAAAAACAAAGAAAAGAAAGAAAAGAGGGTAGATTGTGAAAACAAGAAAGGTATAGCCCCATACCAAAAAAGAGAAACAAATCTAAAAGTGTGAAAGATCAAATGCCACTCCTAAAGAACACACTTATAATTATTCAAACAGCCTAATCTTGACTAATTAGTTTTAAATTTACTACTGATAGTATAGTGAATTCGATTTGCCAAACATTTTAATCTTGGCTTATCAGTAGGTAGATTAGGCTAGAAATTAAAGGTTCAAACATGATAAAAATATGAACCTAAGTGTCCAAAGAGAAATGACTCAAATATGTTTATTTTCTGAGTCAATAAAGATGTAAATCTGGTTCCAATTAGTTCAAAATATGAACCAATTAGCAAAGCAAAGACAACTCAAGCAAGAGTCAAAACAGAGCTCTAAAAAGGGTGAAGGAAATGCTTTGAAATTTCAGATCTCAAGCCTTCTGTTTTTTTTTTATTTTATGAAAAATAAGGTCTATGTGAAGGATGTTTTTGCCATATATTAGCATCAAGTTATACTGTTCAATCCTGACTTGATTTCTTTTTAAAAAAAATTTGTAGAATTTAGAGAATAAAGTCTTTTGGATAGTTTAATCCCAACAGATGGTAGATTAGGTAGAGAATCATATGGACTCAACTGTTCAATCTGAGTCCATGGAGAAATAAGGAGTAGAAATAGATTAGATTTCTTGCTTTCAAAAGAATAAAATGTTGTAAAAGAGTTTTCCAATCCAAGTGCACTCTAATGAAGAAAAAATGTTGGATATGTAGGATTGGGTAGGAAGAAAGCTTGTTGATGAAAGATCCATTGTTTTAATGGCTGCTAATATGTTTTCAGAGCAAAAGAAGATCAGTCAAGGAAAGAAATCCATCCCAATGGATAAGGCACTGATCAGCCTCCTAGAGAATGAAAGTCTGAAGTTCTTGATGCCTTCAAGAAGGCACCATCCCCAAGTGGAGCCACTGTTAGCCAGCTATAAAATTTGTTATATCAAATGCTGGCTAAATCATTTTTGGAGCCTTCAAGGAAAAAAATTTATTACTAAAAAGTGTTACCTCTTGAAGACTCTTGAAGGCCTCATGCCTCTGTTTAAATCTTCATTACTGTTCCCATTTCAAAGCTCAGAAATTCTGTTGTTTTCCATGAAGAATATTGCTGCAAAGGCCATTTTTTCCTCCTCTATAAAAAATAACCTCATTTTAACCCCTTCATCCCCCATGAAATCTTTCATTTTCATATTTTCCCCTTTCCCTCCATCGAAACCCCTGTGATAAGGTTTAAGACTGCTTCTTTTCCTTATCGAAACCCTCAAAACCCTTGAAAAACATTGAAAACTTCATAAAAAATACATATTTTTGTTTAAGCCCCCTTGGGATAAGTCCAAAACCCTTCCCCTCCATACGCCCTGGTGCTGGAACGAGGCGCTAAGCCATTTGGGCACTTATCGCATCGGAGGAAACACAGTGTGCTAGTCTTCCCCCTTTATTAAAATCTCCGATGCCGATTACCCCTATGCATAAAACCCTCGGTCATATTATATTCCATACATCCAAGGCCCTGCAGTCGGGCGCCTATCCACTTGGTATATATAAAGCCCTCCTGACACAAAACTTTTTGTATATTTAATTTTGGGGTTTTTAATGTTTTATCGCCATTGTATTAAAAGAAAACTGGGTGGAATTCATCGCACCGCTTTTGAGAGGGAGGTATTTTTTTCTGTTTGGCAGTGATTAGCACCACCAACCGACACGTGGCCTCAAGCGGTTTGGAGATACCACCCTCATCACGCATTAAAATTCGACTATGGGCTCGGCACGATATTGAATTGCACCGTCCGATCCGAGGCCAGCTCATCGGATGGTGATCGCGCCCAAAGAAGCTCGAAGGATAAACTCCCCCTCTGTTTACTTCTGCTCGCGCATCTTTCTAGAATCGCGCTCGTTCTCCACCGTCAGATCTGAGGCCCCAGATTTGACGGCCCTTGTTCCAAATCACGTGACTTTCAACGCAAAGTTTATTTCTCACAAGGCCATGCGAAAAGGGTGGTTTTCTAAAGCCACGTGGCGGGCAGGGACGCGTATCGCGTTCCAAAGGGAAATACTGCCTACCTGCCTTTCCCTCACGCAAAAACGGTGGTTTCCATCCCCGAAACCATTTTCCCCTCTTTCCATGTGCATTTTTCGCACACCTCCTCAACCGTTGATCTTGTGGGCCGATCTCATCCAACGACCCACGATCATCTCGAACTCCAAATGCCATTTTTAACCATTTTTTCACCGAAACAAAGGTTTTTAGCCTATTTTATCCGTTTCTCTAAATAAAATGACTCTGTCGCTTTGACTATTCACCCTTGCTCCGGATCGTCGATCTCTGCGCGATCGACGGTTGGTTCCGATTTAAATTCCTCCTCCACTCTCCTTTGACCTCCTCTAATCAATCTCGACCATTGGATGATGCCATCCAATGGCCATGCTCTCTCCATGCACCTTCTGAAGCAGTAAACCTATATATGCAAGATTTTATAATCTTTTTCGTATTTTGCAGGGTTTAAATGGTTTTTCCGCTATACTGAAGAAAATTTCAAAGGCCAAGGGTGACGATCCTCCCGCCTTCGATTCATCAAAGGGAATCATTCGCAGGATTCAACTCCACATTTCGTCAATGATTCATGAGGCATTGATGCCATACGACCCCTGCGCAGCCCTGCACACCAATAAACACAGTGAATCAAGCACAAATCAAAGAGTATCAGTGTCAAAGACAGGAATGGACTAGAACATGAGATTGAAGACAGATCTATGGGGATTACGGCTAAGATGGATTTTCAAAATCCTAATCATCCCTATTAAAACACAGTTTAAAGAAAATCATAAAGGTTCATCAGACAAAAATCCTCCACCGTCACAGCTGAGGCAAATTGATTCCTCCCAGCTACCACAGTGCCACCTGTGCCTCAAAGCATTCAAACAGAGGCCGAAGTTATTGATCAAGATCAGATATTTGCCTCAGCGCAGCCAAAAAGTTAATTCTGCAAATAAATGTTAGGAATATGTTTCTTGTATCCTATTATATGATTGTCCTTGATGGAAACTCTTTGACAAAGGATGCAGATAATGAATGTATGAAGAACTCAGAAAACCATCAATAGTTCTATACAAGAATAATATAAGACTGAATGTACATTAATCGAAGCTTTGGGTGAATCGATGTGAATAAGGACGTGTTAAATCATGTGTGAATAAGTTCGATGTATTCATACATCCTGAAAAACCTCTAAATTTGGAGGGTTCTGGTCTCTTCGCAATATGTGTTAAGTATGGATGAGTAAATCTGAGTAAAGGGCTGATGGATTCGATTTCTGTAAAAGCACGAGCTAGCTAATCTATAAAGGATGTAATTCTGTATGGTGGATTCGATAGGGTTAACCTGCTTGCTGAAGAATGCAACTGAATGGACACATGATCGCAGAGCATGTTTGCTGGAATACATATGACCTGTGTTAGTAAAGATGCCCTTTAATGTATATTTGCATCCACAAATAGGGAAGAAGCCTATACAGTCCAATCTCCGTTGAAAGTATGGACTAGCTCGAATTATATATAACTTGAGTTACATTAACATAATCGCTTGGAGGAAGAACAATTAAAACAGACTTATGCCTTCATGGAGAAACGTAGCAATGACGGAATAAAGGCAGACGGAACCTTGAGAAAATGAGAGGAACCACGAGCGGAATGAACAGTGAAGGGGGTTTCCGGTTTTCATCGCACCGCTTTCGACGGGCAAGTAGTATTCAAGAGGTTGGGAGTGATTCCATAGAATGAGCGACACGCGTCCCTGAACGAATTTGCAAAACCGCCATCACTGCGCGCCATCGCGCGTTAATGTCTGACCAAGGAAGCCGCACGATATTTTTGTGCGTCGTCGATCTAGAGGGGAGCCATCGGACGTGGCTGTATGAGGAAGGTTCACGATGGATAACCATGTTACGGTGTGAGTATGTGATTGGATCATTGATTATATATGTGGTTCCGGTTCTAAATTATATTAATTGGGACCTTTTTAAACTAAGGTTTGCAGGGTTAATAAAGGATGTTGAATATGTGAAGTTGGCGAAATATGAAACATGTGATGTAATGAACATGGGTTAATATATGCGTTTATCTCACGAACACATAAACCTGGGGTCAATATATATATGCCTTGGGGAGTTCATAACTAAAGGAGGAATTGGATTAATATCTCAATCTCAGATTGAGATATTAAAAAGCCTTAGATTAATTAATTGCCAGACCAAGAATTAGAAAAATGAGAAGTTGTTTGGTGCTTGGGTAGACCCCGCTAGATTATCTATTTGATCTCGTCCAGGAATACCATCAGCTGTTGAGTGGTTTTGACTCATGGTATTAATAAAGGAAAAAAATATATAAGGAGAAGAGGATCGTAGTACACCGTGTGCATGTGGAGGGGTTGTTAATGAATAAATCTCTTTAAGAGATATCTGCATGATTGAACTCTGTTTCTGACAAATCTGAATCTATGATGCACCTATGAAGATGATGAAGGTTCAATATCTCTAATGATGAATCTCTAGGAAGATCTGCAAAAGAAATAATGAAGACCTGGTGCAAGTCTGATGAAGAAATTGAAGAAATTTGGTGGATCTGAGGGTTGAAGTTTTCAGCATGAAAGTGGAAGCTTTCTACCAGTACAAGCTGGTGTTAAAATCAGGGGGTCGAAGCTCCCTTCCAGGAGAGGTTGGTAAACGAGATCAGGGGGTTGGAGCTCCCTTCCAGTAGTGACTGGAGAATGAGAGAAGGTTGTATCCTTCTACAGGTGGGTGCCTGCGTGTTGGTATAAGTCTGCGCCAGCACAAAATTGTAAGAAGTTTTCTTTATAATAAATATTGAATACAGATATGACAACAACAGTGGTTTTTTCCCAAATTGGGTTTCCACCTTAAATACTAGTGTTCATGTGTGTTGCTTATGTGTGATGGCTTATTCTGTTATTACTGCACATGCTTACTGCTTACTAAACTTCTGATGAATGAATGATGAAATAATATAAGTAAAGAATTAAATGCATAATAAGATCTTTGATGAAAAATTTTCAGTCAGCTCCAAATACTGATTCACCCCCCCCTCTCAGTATTTTTCCCAAAAATTGGTTTCAGAGCAGGTCCTTCTGAAAAAGCTTAGCCGCTAGAAGGAAGATCAAACAAGATGAACAATCAAGAAGGAATAGCATCTGTTAGGCCTCTGCTCTTCAACGGAAAGAACTTAATCTTTTGGAAAACAAGGATGAGATCCTATCTTCAGTCTCTGGGAGTAGATGTATGGGCTACAGTTGAAGGAGGATATCAATATCCAGTCGCAGTACCAACAGATCCAACGGAAAGAAAGAATTACAAAAAAAATGAAAAAGCGGTCAATGCTCTATTGGGAAGTCTAACTGAATCAGAATTTGTCAAAGTCATGCAGCTGAATACAACAAAGGCAATATGGGACAAAATCATTCTAAGTTATGAAGGTGATGCAAAGGTAAAAAGTGCTAAACTCCAAACTCTCAGAATTCAATATGAGGACCTAAAAATTCATAATGAGGAGAGCATTGCCAATTTCATTTTACGTCTTGATGATATTGTAAATCGTATGAGAAATCTGGGAGAAAAAATAACCGAATCTACTTTGGTTGAGAAAGTTTTAAGATCACTAACGACAAAATTTGAGTCAAAAGTTTCTGCTCTTGAAGAAAAGCAAGATCTTCAAAATCTTACTGTGGTGCAACTTCATGGCATACTAACTGCATATGAAATGAGAAGAGGAGGACCATCTGAAGTCAAAGAAGTCATCTTTAGAGCCTCTACAAAAGGGAAAGAAGTAAAAGAGACAGATGGATTAGGGTATATCTCAGAAGAAGATGAGGTAAATTTTGTAAAGAAACTCCAACTTGGTACAAGACGGTTCATGTTAGCCTATTTCATAAAGGCAATTATAAATCCAAAAACACATAAATTGAATAATTTAAAGTTAGGATAAATATATTTATTAAATTAGAATATTTAATAAATATTAGAGATATTTAGAAATAGAAATTTGTTAATAAAAATTAGGACTCTAGAAAAGAGTCGTTTCCTAGGATCTAAGTTAGGAGTGAAGTTAGTAGAGTGGTTAGAAACTCATTTATTGTAAATGGACACTTGTTTATTTTCCAAGTGATCCATAACTAGATTAAGTTAGAACATAGAGCTTATAAATAGGATTATTTCCTAATTTCATTTTGTAATGTGAGAGTAGTGTGAGAATGAGAGTTTACGTCTATAAACTCCTGCAATTTGTAATGTAATCTTTTTCCATCATCAATAAAGTTATGTGTCTCAGGACACTTCTGTATTTACATGTGGTATCAGAGCGTTATAAGTCTGGGCCTTTCCCTCATGTGAGCGCGGATTGCTGGAGGTCGTGATTGCTGGTACACAACAGAACCGAAGGGGCTGAGCTTGGAGCCTTTAATTCCGTGTACAACAATCGACAATCGCGATCCAGGAAGGGTTTGTAAGACGCTGGTTATTCATTTATGAATTCAACATTGCACTGAATCAAATCCATTACAGGATTTTCCATCGCCATTTTACAATTGCGAGTCCATCAACTGCTGGAACTCTCGCTGGAAGGGTTTCCCTTTTTGACAGTAAGGAGAACGTGTGACTGCCATTGAAATAAACGAGGCATGCTGTCAACACACTCGCTGCGGGTTTCAAATTAGAGAGTCGAACCACTGGTTGTGACATCATAAATTTGATGTGAGAGATGTGTAAAGGCACCGTGATAAACCTGCAATATGAAGCCGTGATGAACCTGATGAAGCCGTGATGAACCTGTGGAGTGTAAGCAGTGATGAACCTACAATGTGAAGCTCTCTTCAGAGTTTGAAAGCGAAAGGAATGCATGCGTGTAAGTGATCTGCGCTACCTGCATTTACATGTGATAATGCACTACCTACATTTACATATATATGTGGCAATCTGCATTCAAATTTGCCATTTAATTGAATCATGAAGCAGCGTTTAATTCCCCCCATTCACGATCACTTTGCGAAGCTGACTCTGAAATTTAGGGTTCAATCTATAGCTGATTTCCTTTTTCCTACTGTCAGAAACTTCAATAAACACTCTCAGCTGCAACAACCTGTCAATTGCTACTTTGTGCTTAGACAAGCCATCTGAAAGAACCCATTCCTCCATTGATTTGGCACGCACCGCAATGTCAATATATAATAGTTGCAATACATATTTCTTTGGCACGGGCGTCAGATACCTCAGAACCGCTTCGCAAATGAAATTACTATCATAAAGCCGATCTAAATTTGCAGCCGCTAATGCTGCCACCATGTCCATGAAGCTTCAGTTTGTCAGAGTTTTACCCGTGGCATTGTAAATAGTTTCGATAACTCCGGCAACAAGACTGTTTCTTTCTGCCTCTAGTATTTAGATGCAGGCTTTCAGGTGAGGATAAAAGTTGGTAATAGTCTAATTTATTTCGGTAAAATTGGAGTAGAAAATGTTGACTATTGCGGAGCGTTGGAAGACTTGCATGTTGTTAAGTAGAAAAAATTGTATTGGATAAGGTGCCATTGTCAAAATTCAGAAGTGATGAGTTCTTTTTGAGGTAAGGTGGGAAATGAGATTTTTTAAAGTGCATCAGTCACAACGAGATGGAGTGTGCTTTTAAGAAAAAAATCGAAAACAATTGACTTTTCTAAAGTGATTTCCATTAAAATGTTTTTTATGGAAAATTGAAAAGGGTAGTAAAGTGATTTTTGAGAGATAATAAGTGGAAGGAGAGATAATGAGTGGGGATTTATATTATTCACCTTTTGAAAGTTACATTAAAAACTTTCAATCACTTTAAAGTGACTTCATAATGTTCATTCCATTATTTTAAAGGAAATTATGTAAAAAGCATGATTATAGTGGCTCTTTAAATATTGATTGGGGAGAGATAAGAACTGGAAAACATATTTTTGTGTGGAGAGTCATATGGGTGATGTTTTAAAATCCTTGGAGTGATAAGTTGTATTTTGTAATTTGGAGAGCTCATGAGAGTTTCCATTTGTATTTGGAGTGATAAGGACAAGCCATTGTTGTAATTCAAAGTATTGTCTTACTTTGAGAGAGATCGTGTCACTATCGATTTAGATTTTGAAGGCGTGTTGTTTCAAAGGGTTGTCAGCTTGACATTATCATTGCTTCATATGTACTCAGTGATTAATAAATATATCATTTTTTTTGGTGTTGATGTGTCCTAGATCCGCTTGAAATTGAATAAGGGGATCTAAGGTACACTATGTGTGTTTGATGGTGCATGTTTTTTATGGCTTCATGTTGTTTTTTAAGGTACACTACAACATATAATCAACGATTGTCTACATCAGCATTTTACATCAAACAAAAAATTCACTTAGTCAAGTTAATGCTTTTCACAGCAAAGTCTTCATCAACGTTCCTGCAAATCCATTTAAAGAACTTGTAATCAAATTCACTATGTTATGTTAATCATTAAAAATTCATTGTTAATGAATTTTTAAGAAGACAAGTGAATTCATTATTTTAAAGTGAATCATTGTAAGCTTTCTTGGGTGCATTGTCGAAAATGTTCGACACCCTTCCTTTACACAAAATCAATTGAGTGCATGAGTTTTTTCAAGCAAGCAACAAGTTTACATCTCCAAGCGAGCGTGATTTCAAAGCAATTTGCATCAACACAGTACAAAGATCAAACCATCAAGCAAGCCAGAGTGAAGTTTATTGCAGCGACCATCAAAAGCAACCGAACAAGTTAAACTCTGACATCAATCAAGCAAGCACATCGACATCAAGCGAGCGTGGCTTTTCATTCAAGTGAGCGCTTAAACAAACGCGATCGTCATCAAGCGAGCGTGAATTCTACAGTTTAAGCGAGACAATTCTACAACTCTAGCAAGTGCAATCAGCAAAAAATCAAGAAAATGTACCATTTAAGCCACATTCAAGCGAGCCTGTCATTCAAGTGAAACAGTTCAAAATACGAAATCTACAACAAGAGAGCCTGTTTTCAAGTGCGCAAGTTCAGATGGCGCAACATATTTAGTTGTTAAACATTCTTCACAGTTTGATCATCTCAAGCGATGAAGACATGGTGCACGTCAGCAAAGGCACTCTTGCTGATATTTCATGGCATCTACAACAAAAACATGACACCATTGAGTTTCTTCAACTCGAGTCACAACTTCAACGGATTGAATTGCAAGAAAAGAATGATACTTTCAAGTCTTTGAACCATCCAGATGATAAGTCTTTGCACAATCCAGATGAAAAGTCATTCCTTCAAACAACTTCAAGTGTCGAAGTTGTTCTAGTTTCAATTTCTTCCAAGCCCATCATCAAGCCCTGGGAAGAAATTCATAATAACAAGAATCGACGAGGCTTAGGATATGTCCAAGATGACGCAAACTTACATATTCCTGATTATTCCAAGCCCATTCAGTTCGTCAGTGCGGGATTTCTTGAACAGATCCCCTCAGCACATTCGGAGATAGTTGCAGACAACCAGCAGTGCATGCAACCCAAAGTTGTCGAAAAAGAGAATTCAACACAACCTGAAGTTGAAGTCAAACCGAAATGTTCTCATTGTCAGAGAACCGGTCATATGGAAGATCAGTGTTTTGATCTCTATCCCTGTCGCCATTGTGGCAAGTCCAATCATTCCTCAGACAAATGTCATAATCAACAGAAATAAGAGAGATTAAATATACATTATGAATGGATCGACCCTTGGGAATGGTCATCCACAGTTAAAAGATTGCTTCAATTCTACAACCATATACGATCACAAATTTTGCAGCCAATAGTGAAACGATGATGGTACTCTCATGCAGTTGAATGGGGGATTACAACAGTGTAAAACTCCTACACTTGAAGGGGGGGAGTTCAGGAATACTTTACAAGAAAAGTGTCTCTCCTTTTAGCTGACAAAGGGGGGAAAATGTCAATGAGATTGACAGTGGTTGTCAGACTAAAAGTCTCGACAAAACCAGAAAAAGCAGCCAGTGGGCATCTTCAACAGCCAGTGGGTATCAACCAATTTTCCAGTGGGCATCAAAAAAATTTCCAGTGGGCAGTCGACAGCAAAGAAGCAGTGAACAGTTTTCAGCACAACAAAAGCAACAGTGAGTTGTTTTTGACATCATCAGCCGGTGGGCTTTGAACAAATTTTGTCAGTGGACAAAGGATGCTACTTTCATGCAAAGGACAGATGGATCCTTTTGCAACTTGGCACTTGATGGAGTTGTCAAGAGAAATTTAGACATGAATTAGACGTACAGCTGACTCATGGTCTCTTCAGATTGTCGTTTTTCAGCATCCAGCTTTGGCGATTTTTCAGGCAATGTTTTTTTGAGGATCAACATGAGAACTTGGAAGATGGTTCCTTGTTCTTATTTTTGATTTTTCATTGAAGGGGGGAATGTTAGCCTCTCTAAAATAACAATATTAAGTCCAAAATAATTAATTAAATATTCCTAACTCTTGAGTTGCTGGGTTGTTCCTCAAAAGATTGAGTTTGTTTAGGAACTCCTATCTTGGTGGGTTTTTGGTGAGAAATTATATCAACCAAAAGAGACTAAGATAGCACGGACTATCTTCTCTCATCTATTAAAATTTTAAATTAAAATTCTTTTAATAAGAGAGATTACATGAGGAAGCCATGAGGCTTCTGCCTTTTCCGCCTATATTTCTGTGTATGATTTTATGTGTGTTTTTTCTGTAATGTTTCTGAGTTAGTTTAATTTGTAATAGTTCAGAGGTAAGCTTCCTTTCAAATGTTTTTCTTGTGGAATATGTTGGCAATGTGATGCAGAGTGTTGTCCTTGATGGCAACCCACTTGATGAAGATGATGGCAACCTACTTAATGAATTTGTTCTTGATGCTTGATGAGTTTATTAATGATGTAAATCTAATGTTCTACAAGTAGCTTAGAAGTAACAGAAGAAAGAATTATCAGAAAGGGCCAAAGCAATGATGAATAAGACATTTCACTATGCATACGCAGGTTCGTTTAGAAAAAGTAGCGTATGTACACGTAAAAGTACGAGATAAGTCATGTATGCCTAATTGCACTCTAAAGATATAAAACCAGGGGTTCTTACCATGGTATTGAGCGCTGGATTGTTTATGTGATCCCGTCCAGGAATACCATCGAAAGTTATGTGGTTTTGACTCATGGTATTGATAAGGGGTAAACCTATATAAGGAGAAGAAAATCATGGTGCAAAGGGTGTGCATGTGTCTGGGTTTAATGAATATTTCACTCTGAAGTTTCTGCATGGTTGAACTCTGTTCTTAATCGATAGATCTGAAATCTATGATGCACCTGTGAATATGATGAAGGTTCAAAAACTGTAGATCTGGAAATGATGAATCTCTAGGATGACCTGAAAAGAAGGAATGAAGACCTGGCGCAAACCTATTGAAGATATTGAAGAAATCTGGGTAAGTCCATAGACCTGGTTTGAAAAGTTTATCTTTCATAGATCTATACGCAGTTTCGTTTCATGAAAAGCACGTATATACGTGGATCTGTTTAACCAAGGGCGCGTATGGACTGTTAGGTTTTTTTCTAAAAAGTGCATAGATGTATACATGGGTTGTCTTTATTAAAAGCGCGTATATACGCGGGTCTGTTTAAAGGAAAGCGCGTATGTAATTTGAACTGATGGTTGCTCAAAGCTGATTGAGTTTCTGTATATCTATTCTGAAGTCTGGGCTATCTCTGATATTCTGGTTACAGTGGTTTCACTGTTCTGTTTGATGCAATGGGAAATGGATGTTTGATGATAAGTGAAGGATTGTGTTGAAGTTGTGTGATCCAGTTTGAAAATTGATGAAATGTGGTCTACAGTGGTTCTGAGGGTTGAAGCCTTCAGTCTGAAAGTAGAAGCTTTCTGCCAGTAGAGGTTGGTGTTAATATCAGGGGGTAGTAGCTCCCTTCCAGGTGAGGTTGGTAAACGAGAGCAGGGGGTTGTTGCTCCCTTCCAGGAGAGGCTGGTAAACGAGAGAAGGTTGTAGCCTTCTGCAGGTGGGTGCCTACGTGCTGGTATGAGTCTGCGCAGTACATGTTGTAAGAAGTTTTCTTAATAATAAATATTGAAGACTGAGACGACGACAGCGGTGGTTTTCTCCCGAATTGGGTTTCCACCTAAAAATCCTGGTGTCCATGTGTGTTTCTTATGTGTGATGATTATTCTGTTCCTTCTGCACCTGTTTACTGTTATCTAAACATCTGATGAATGATTAATGCAATGATCTGAGTCAAGAATTAAATGCATAATTAAATCACTGGATATACGCGAGTTCTGTAAAGGATATCCGCGTATATACGCGGGTTGGCTTCAGGAAAGTAGCATACGGTTTTTTAAGAAAGAAAATATCAAATTTTTATTGTCTACACTAAATACTGATTCACCCCCCCCCCCCTCTTAGTATTTTTCCCAACAATTGGAATCAGAGCAGGTCCTTCTGAAAAGGCTTAACCGCTAGAAGGAAGATCAAGCAAGATGAGAAATCAAGAGGGAACAACATCTATCAATCCTCCGCTCTTCAACGGAAGTAATTTAATCTTCTGGAAAATAAGGATGAGATCCTATCTTCAGTCTATGGGAGCAGATATCTGGGCCATTGTTGAAAAAGGATATCAATATCCAGCTGCTACACCAACAGATCCAACTGAAAGGAAGAATTATGAATCAAATGCAAAAGCGGTCAATGCTATAACAGGAAGTCTAACTGAAGCAGAATTTGTCAAAATCATGCAGCTGAATACAACAAAGGAAATATGGGACAAAATCATTCTAAGTTATGAAGGTTATGCAAAGGTAAAAATTGCAAAACTTCAATCTCTCAGAATTGAATATGAAAACTTAAGAATGCATAATGATGAGAATATTGCCAGTTTCTTTTTACGTGTTGATGATTTTGTAAATCGTATGAGAAATTTGGGAGAAACAATAACCGAATCTACTTTGTTTGAGAAAATCTTAAGATCGCTAACGGAAAAATTTGAATCAAAAGTCTCTGCTCTTGAAGAAAAACAGGATCTTCAAACTCTTACTGTGGTGCAACTTCATGGCATACTGACTGCATATTAAATGAGGAGAGGGGGACCATCTGAAGTCAAAGAAGCTGTTTTTAAAGCTTCTACAAAAGGGAAAGAAGTTCAAAAGACAGAAGGATGAGGATATATCTCAGAAGAAGATGAGGCAAATTTTGTGAGAAGACTCAAACCAGGAAATGGAAGATTCAAAGGTAAGATTCCTTTCAAATGTTTTGATTTTGGAAGAGTTGGTCATTATGCCGCAAAGTGTCCTTATAAAGAAACACCCACAAAAGGGAAGGAAGTAGCAAGAAGGAATAAGAATCAATTTAACACTAGAAAAAGTTATTATACTCATGAATATAGTGATGGGTTATCTGATAGTGAGGAAGAATGTGAACAAGATCTTAGACTTCTCATGGAATTTGAATCTATAGAAGAAAAGGATACGTTTGTGGATGCTCTAGAGGACAATGATTTTCTTGAAGAAAACAATCAACTCAGAACATGCTTAGAAGAAAATAAGATAATCATAGAGACGCTGAAAAATCAGATTGAAGAAGAAAAGAAACACAGGGAGAAAACAGAATGTGAAGTGGTAAGTCTAAGAAAAGAATTGGAGAAATTAAAGACTCTGAATCTCAGATTTACTAAAGGATCGGAAACCTTAGATGAAATTATCAAGGTACAACGTTCTCCTCTCATAAAAATAGGTCTTTGATATATTGGAGAATCCTCTCAGGCTTCAGCACCGAACTATCTAAAGGCAGCAACAACTGGTTTACAATATTCTACCACTCAACAAGGAAGAAAGGAATATTTACAGGTAAAGCAGGATCATCTTAATTCAAGGAACACTAACAGGAATAACTTTCAAAGAAGCTCCAACCAACAAGTAAATCCAAATAGAAGATTTCATGATCGCAGAAATTTCTATTTCAATGGACAATGTTTCTCATGTCACAATTTTGGTCATAAAGCTGTTCAATGTGTTTCTTATAAAACCATCATGAAAAGAGAAGCAAGAAAGAAAAGGATGGACATTGTTGAACCAAAGAAGAATACCTATAACAACTTTTCTCCTCTTCAAAATGAAGTTGAATGTGCTTATTGCAATAACTTTTGCCATGAAGAATCTAAATGCAGGAGCAAAGTCCATCCAAAACAACATGTCCCTTCAAGCTCCAAAGTGTGGAAAAAGAAGGAAATATAGGTTGAAAATTGTGGCATAGCTTTATTTGCAGAAGGTGAAGAAAATCAACGGTATATTGATAGCGGATGCTCAAAACATATGACAGGTGACAAAAAAAAACTTCTTGCTTATAATTCTCTAGAAAAGGAAAAGAATGTTACATTTGGGAATGATACACCTGCTGTCATTAAGGGAAAAGGGTCTGTTTATCTAAAAGAAAAGGTGAAAGCTAATAATTTCATGTATGTGGATGGATTAAGAAATAACCTGTTAAGTGTAAGTCAAATGTGTGATCAAGGAACTGAAGTTGTCTTTAGTTCAAAAGAATGTGTGGTACGCGATCTTGATACAAAACAATTATAAAAGGAAAAAGAACTCCAAACAACCTCGTATGTATTGAAGAACAAAGAAGATCAATGTTACTTGAGAAAATCTTCAAAAAATTGGCTATGGCAGCAGAAGGTCAGCATCCGAGCTTCTCTCAAATCAACAAATCAAGAAGACTTAAAGTTGTTTGTTTGAAGAACAGCAAAGATCAATGTTACTTGAGAAAATATTCAAAAAATTGGCTATGGCAGAGAAGGCTGGGGCATCTGAGCTTCTCTCAAATCAACAAATCAAGAAGACTTAAAGTTGTTTGTGGTTGATCCGATTTTATGCAGAACGCAACAGAATACGTATATAACCATAGATACAGAGATGCAGCGGAAATAATGCGTCATTTTATTAATAAAAGAATGACTGCAATAAGCTTACAAACATAATGGAAATAAGCTAGGGCGCTGGTAGCGTATCTCTGAGAAGAGATGTAGCGTACGCAGGCCTCTAAACTGTGTTACATTGAGGCTCGCAGGCCTATTACAGACATAATGGAAATAAAAGAGCTATGGTACTGGCAGCATATCCCTGAGAAGAGATGTGGCGGCTACCAGCCCTTAAACTGTGTTACAATGTAGACATGATGGAGATGTGGCGAGCTAGGGCACTGGTAGCGCTTATCTCTGAGAAGAGATGTATCGGCTCCCAGCCCCCTGAACTGTCTTACAATGAGGCTCGAGGGCCTATTTATTGTTGAGAAACAATGTAGAATTCGAAACGTCCAAAACCCTAACCGTAGGAGATGAAGCGCCAAAACTGTGGGCCCCGTTTGGGTAAATTGGTGGTTCAACTTCCTGGGGACGTAACTTTGGCATCCGATCTCCGTTTGACGCGCTCAATAGCTCGTTAGAAAGATCTGTCCGAGGAGTACAATTTTTGAACAAGCAACATCGGTCCATGGACCCATGTTGCTCTCCGTTTTCCCAAAAAACGTCGTTTAGGGCCTCAAAACGGCTCCGGAAGTTCAGGACCCGAAAAACTGCTAAAAATAGTAAGTTGTGCCGAAACTTACAAACTGAAATAACTGATGGTGGGGGTTCAAATGGAATTGATGGGTGGCCACCAATATCCACCTGGATTATTAATGCCCTGAAACTACCTCCCGGCAGGACCGAAACTCCGCCAGAATAGTAAGTCAGAATAAGCCGAAATGAAAGAATTGATGTTGCGGGTCCAAATGGAATAGGTGGGAGGCCACCGATATCCACCTGGATCATTCCTCCCTCCTTAGGAAGCAATGGTCTCCATTGCGTTAAGTTCCTCCATGGGGGGGGAAATTTTGCTGAACTTGGTGTTGGATTTAGATGTGCCACCGGTGGGCAGCCATTGAAGGATCTGAAAAAAAAAATTGTCCATCATCGCGTTCCTCTGTTTCTCGAGGGCATCCTCGAGCAAGATTTTTATAGGATCTCCTGCTCCCTCGTCCTTCTTTCCTTCCGCCATGGGGGGTCGTCGGGGTTGCGAGGTTGAACTCCTTATACCCTGGCCGCGTTGGGGACATGAAGAGAAAAACAGAGAAAGAGCAGACCCGCTCTGATACCACTGATCCGGATTTTATGCAGGAACGCAACAGAATACAGATATAACCATAGATACAGAGATGCAGTGGAAATAATGCTTCAATTTATTAATAAAAGAATGACTGCAATAAGCTTACAAACATAATGGAATGAAGCTAGGGCGTTGGTAGTGTATCTCTGAGAAGAGATGTAGCGTACGCAGGCCTCTGAACTGTGTTACATTGAGGCTCGCAGGCCTATTACAGACATAATGGAAATAGATGAGCTAGGTACTGGCAGCGTATCCCTGAGAAGAGATGTGGCGGCTACCAGCCCCTGAACTGTGTTACAATGTAGACATGATGGAGATGGGGCGAGCTAGGGCACTGGTAGCGCTTATCTCTGAGAAGAGATGTATCGGCTCCCAGCCCCCTCAACTGTGTTACAATGAGGCTCGAGGGCCTATTTATTGTTGAGAAACAATGTAGAATCCGAAACGTCCAAAACCCTAACCGTAGGAGATGAAGCGCCAAAACTGTGGGCCCCGTTTGGGTAAATTGGTGGTTCAACTTCTCGGGGACGTAACTTTGGCATCCGATCTCCGTTTGACGCGCTCAATAGCTCGTTAGAAAGATCTGTCCGAGGAGTACAACTTTTGAACGAGCAACATCAGTCCATGGACCCATGTTGCTCTCCGTTTTCCAAAAAACCGTCGTTTAGGGCCTCAAAACAACTCCGGAAGTTTAAGACCCGAAAAACTGCTAAAAATAGTAAGTTGCGTCGAAACTTACAAACTGAAATAACTAATGGTGGGGGTTCAAATAGACTTGATGGGTGGCTAACAATATCCACCTGGATTATTAATGCCCCAAAACGGCTCCGGGTGTGCAGGACCCGAAAACCTGCTATAAATAGTAAGCTGTGCTGAAGCTGAAAAACTGAAAGAATTGATGCTGCGGGTCCAAATGGAATAGGTGGGAGGCCACCAATATCCACCTGGATCGCTGGTCTTCCCAATATTACTCTACCAGAGAGTATCATATGCAAATCTTTCCAATTCGGTAAACAGAACAAAGTACAATTTAATGCCAAGGAAGGCTCATCAAGAAGGCCTCTTGAACTCGTTCATACTGACATATGTGGACCTATGAGGAAAAAGTCACCACGTGGTGAAGAATACTATATCTTATTTATTGATGATTTCTCTAGAATGTGTTGGATTGGGTTGATCAAACACAAAGATGAAGCATTTGAAAAATTTCAGATCTTCAAAGCACTGGTGGAAAATGAATTAGATCTAAAAATCAAGTGTCTTAGATCCGATCGAGGAGGAGAATATACATCAAATGAATTCTTTGAATTTTGTGAACAACATGGCATAAAAAGACAGTTTTCTGTAGCAGGCACTCCACAACAAAATGGCGTAACAGAAAGAATGAATAGAACAATTCAACAAATGGCTAGAGCTATGCTTGATGATTCTGGAACACCTGACACTTTTTGGGGAGAAGCAGCTCACACAGCAGCAAATATTCTTAACAAGGCACATGTTCAGGTAAATAGTGACAAAACTCCATATGAACTCTGGTATGGTAATTCTCCCTCTGTGAAGCATTTTAGATTTTTTGGAAGTAAATGCTTTATCAAAAATAATTATGAAAAGCTTGGCAAGTTTGAACCCAGATCAGATGAAGGAATTCTTCTTGGTTACTCATCTACAAGCAGAGCATACAAATGTTACAATAAAAGGCTTTGGAAGATTGTTGAATGTATTGATGTTGTTATTGATGAGTTTCCTGTAGCCCCTAAAGAAGAAAAACAAACAGCAGATGAAGATGATGGTGACTTTTGTCCTTCTGCATCAAATAGAAATGATATATACAATGGATCCGATGAAGAACCTGAAAATGATTTATCTGGAAAAACTCCATCCAGATATGTTCAAAAGAATCATCCTGAAACTCAAATTTTGGGAGACAAGGAATCAGGTGTACAAACAAGGAGGACTCTTGTGGGATCTTCTAGCTATCTGGCATTTCTATCCACGATTGAACCACACAATGTCAATCAAGCTAGCAAAGATGAATGTTGGATTCAAGCCATGAATGAAGAGCTTGATGAAATTGAAAAGAATCACACTTGGGAATTGGTACCAAGACCACATGATAAAAATGTCATTGGAACTAAATGGATATTCAAGAACAAGTTAAATGAGAATGGGGATGTTATAAGAAACAAATCTAGACTGGTTTGCAAGGGGTATACTCAACAAGAAGGAATTGACTTTGAAGAAACTTTTGCTCCTGTAGCTAGACTTGAAGCCATAAGAATGTTTCTTGCTTTTTCAAGTTTTCAACAAATCAAAGTTTATCAAATGGATGTTAAATATGCATTTCTCAATGGTGATCTAGAAGAAGAAGTTTATATAGAACAACCAGAAGGATTCATTTTGGGAAATGATGAAAATCTTGTTTGTAGACTTAAAAGGCTCTATATGGTCTCAAACAAGCTCCAAGGGCATGGTATTATCGTCTTGACAAATATCTTCATCAACAAGGATTTTCAAAGGGGTCTGCTGATAGCAACTTATACACAAAAATTGAAAATGATAAACTATTGATTGTGGTTGTATATGTTGATGATATCATTGTTGGGAGTAATGAAGAATCTATGAGTCAGAACTTTGCTTCTGTCATGCAGCAAGAATTTGAAATGTCCTTACTTGGAGAACTAACATTCTTTCTTGGTTTGCAAGTGCATCAAACTGCAGATGGTATATTCTTATCACAAGCAAAATATCTTAAGCAAATTCTGAAGAAGTATGGCATGGAAGAATGCAAACCTGTAAGTACACCAATGATAACTGGATGTAACCTCAGTTCTCATGATGATTCTCCCGCGGTGAATCAACCAGAATACAGATCAATGATAGGTAGCCTACTTTATCTCACTGGGACTAGACCAGACATTATGCATGCAGTTGGGATTGTTGGACGATTCCAAGCTAATCCAAAAGAGTCTCACCTTCAGGCGGTCAAAAGAATATTCAAATATCTACAAGGAACTCAAGACTTTGGACTATGGTATACAAAGAATGTTGATCTTACTCTTCATGCTTACACGGATGCAGATTGGGCTGGAAATGTCGATGATCAAAAAAGCACCAGTGGTGGTGCATTCTATATGGAACCCCAGTTGGTATCTTGGTTCAACAAGAAAAAAATTCTATTGCCTTATCTACAGCAGAAGCAGAATATGCGGTTGTTGGATCTTGTTGCACTCAACTTCTTTGGATGATGCAAGCCCTGCAAGATTTTCAAATCAAATGTACACCTCCTATCTCCATTATGTGTGATAATACAAGTGCCATCAATATCTCAAAGAATCATGTTATGCGTTCAAAGACCAAGCACATTCCCATCAAGTATCACTTCTTACATGAACAAGTACTTGAACAAAAGGTGAAGTTGGAGTATGTTCCCTCTAAAGAACAAGTTTCTGATATATTTACCAAACCTCTTCCTAGGAAAGTGTTCGAATATCTCAGACAGAAGTTGGGTGTTGTCTCTGCCTCTCAGAAGAGAAGATCTGATTAAATTCTGAAGATTAAATTGGATACGCGGGTTTCCTAAAAGACAGTCGCGTATATAGGTGAGTTTATCCACACAAAGCCGCGTATGGTTAGTTGCTGACAAATTTTGTTTGGGGTCATCATTCTTCAGCACATCTGCAGTACTGATTGATATCTTTGATGTTGTATGGTATCTCTGGTGAATTTTTATCTCTTATATTTCTGTCACATTCTCTGATATTGGGTGAATATGCCTTGATGATCTTCTATTGAAAGTGTTCAGGATGCACAAGCTAAGGGGGAGATGAAGGAGTAAACTGATGTACAGGTTCAGGGGGAGCATTAGCCTTGCTGATTATAATGCATTGTTGGCATTATGATTGTTCTGAAATATGATCTCTCTCTTGTGGTGTTTCTGGTTTTGGTCATAAACGGTCATATTTGTAATTTGATGAAAAGGTCTTGATGTAAAATTGTAATATTTAGCGATGTAAGGACTTGATCAAATGTGTAAACCCACTTGGTTTGGTAGTTGAGTCAAAAATGTGTAAACCCACTTGGTTGGGTATTTGAGTCTCATATGTAAATCCACTTGGTTGGATCTTTGTTGTAAGTATGAGTCCTTGGTTATGGGAAGGTCATAGAGTCATTAAAAATTATGTTTGAAGATTCAGCATGAACTCAGGGGGAGCATGGTAACTTTAGTGCACATCAGATCTTCTATCTACATGAGAAGAAAACAACCTTGTGCTGGTTTTGATCTGCCATTTTCCCTTGATGTCAAAGGGGGAGAGTGACATGGTGTTTGAATAGGGGAATATCATTATGCATAATGTATCTATCTGTTGTGGTGATCAAACACCATCGTGGTTGCCATCAAGTCCAAAGAGGGAGATTGTTGGAAATATGATGCGAAGTGTTGTCCTTGATGGCAACCCACTTGATGAAGATGATGACAACCTTCTTAATGAAGTTGTTCTTGATGCTTGATGAGTTTATTAATGATGTAAATCTGATGTTCCAAGAAATAAATATCAGAAAGAGCCTAAGCAATGATGAATAAGACATGTCACTATGTATACGTGGGTTCGTTTAAGCGAAGTAGTGTATGTACGCGGAAAATTACGAGATAAGTCGCGTATGCCTAATTACACTCTAAAGATATAAAACCAGGGGTTCTTACCATGATATTGACCCATTGTATTGAGCGCTGGATTGTTTATATGATCCCGTCCAGGAATACCATTGGAAGTTATGTGGTTTTGACTCATGGTATTGATAAAGGGTAAACCTATATAAGGAGAAGAAAATCATTATGCAAAGGCGGTGCGTGTGTCTGGGTTTAACGAATATTTCACTTTGAAGTTTATCTGCATGGTTGAACTCTGTTCTTAATCGATATATTTGAATCTATGATGCACCTGCGAATATGATGAAGGTTCAAAAATTGTAGATCTGGAAATGATGAATCTCTTGGATGACCTAAAAAGAAGTAATGACCAAAGAATATGAAGATATTGAAGAAATCTAGATGTATACGCGGGTTGTCTTTATTAAAGGCCAGACATATCATGTCCATTTAATCAAAAGTGCGTATGTAATCTCGAATCGATGATCGTCAAAGTCGATTGAGTTTCAGATATCTATTCTGAAACCGGGCTATTCTGAGTATTCGTGTTATGACCAACTGCATTACTTGCTGATGCAATGGGAAAAGGATGTTTGTTGATAAGTGAAGGATTGTGTTGAAGCTGTGTGATCCAGTTTGAAAATTGATGAAACATGGTCTGCAGTGGTTCTGAGGGTTGAAGCCTTTAGTCTGAAAGTAGAAGCCTTCTTCCAGTAGAGGCTGGTGTTAATATTAGGGGGTAGTAGCTCCCTTCCAAGTGAGGATGGTAAACGAGAGCAGGGGGTTGTTGCTCCCTTCCAGGAGAGGCTGGTAAATGAGAGAAGGTTGTAGCCTTCTGCAGGTGGGTGCCTGCGTGCTGGTATGAGTCTGCACTAGTACTTTTTGTAAGAATTTTTCTTAATAATAAATATTGAAGACTGAGACGACGGTAGCGGTGGTTTTCTCCCGAATTGGGTTTCCACCTAAAAATCCTGGTGTCCATGTGTGTTGCTTATGTGTGATGATTATTATGTTCTTTCTGCACCTGTTTAGTGTTGTCTAAACATATGATGAATGATTAATGCAATGATCTGAGTCAAGAATTAAATGCATAATTAAATCACTTTATATACGCAAGTTCTGTAAAGGATATTTGCGTATATACGTGGGTTGGTGTCAGGAAAGTAGTGTATGGGTTTTTAAGAAAGAAAAGCCATCGTATTGTTCCGTATCAAATACCGATTCACCCCCTTCCAGATTTTCTCTGCTGTGGTCAACAAGATGAGCAATCAAGAGGGAACAACATCTATCAAGCCTCCACTCTTCAACGGAAGTAATTTAATCTTATAGAAAATAAGGATGAGATATTATCTTCAGTCTATGGGAGAAGATATATGGGCCATAGTTGAAAGAGGATATCAATATCCAGCTGCTACACCAAAAGATCCAACTGAAAGGAAGAATTATGAATCAAATGCAAAAGAGGTCAATGCTATAACAGGAAGTCTAACTGAAGCAGAATTTGTCAAAGTCATGCAGTTGAATACAACAAAGGAAATATGGGACAAAATCATTCTAAGTTATGAAGGTGATGCAAAGGTAAAAAGTGCAAAACTTCAATCCCTCAGAATTGAATATGAAAACTTAAGAATGCATAATGATGAGAATATTGCCAGTTTATTTTTACGTGTTGATGATGTTGTAAATCGTATGAGAAATCTGGGAGAAACAATAACTGAATCTACCTTGGTTGAGAAAATCTTGAGATCGCTAACGGCAAAATTTGAATCAAAAGTCTCTGCTCTTGAAGAAAAACAGGATCTTCAAACTCTTACTGCGGTGCAACTTCATGGCATACTGGCTGCTTATGAAATGAGGAGAGGGGGACCATCTGAAGTCAAAGAAGCTGTTTTTAAAGCTTCTACAAAAGGGAAAGAAGCTCAAAAGGCAGAAGGCTCAGGATATATCTCAGAAGAGGATGAGGCAAATTTTGTGAGAAGACTCCAACCAGGAACCGGAAGGTTCAAAGGTAAGCTTCCTTTCAAATGTTTTGATTGTGGAAGAGTTGGTCATTATGCTGCAAAGTGTCCTTATAAAGAAACATCTGCTAAATAAGTAGCAAGAAGGAATAAAAACCGATCTAGCACTAAGAAAAGTTATTATACTAATGAAGACAGTGATGGGTTATCTGATAGTGAGGTAGAATGTGAACAAGATCTTAGACTTCTCATGGAATTTGAACAAGAATCAAGAAAAGAAAAGGATACTTTTGTGGATTCTCTAGAGGACAATGATTTTCTTGAGGAAAACAATCAACTCAAAATATACTTAGAAGAAAATAAGTGTTGAGAAGGTAAATCCCCTCTGCGGACAGAGGCGATCCCTACTAGCCCAGCAGGGGTCTAGCAACAAACAAACAATGCAATGACGCAGGCTCCTAGTTACGAATGAAAGATTTGGGATAAGAACCTACCTGGATTCCAGCGCTCGATCTGAAAAAGAGATGCCCCCGTCCTTCAGTCCTGGCACATCACAATCCTTCCACGATCTCCGTGGATGAACACCTGCACACAGAAAGAACAAACAGATACAAGCATAGGAACCAGCATACGTAACTAAACATCGGTCGAAAAAAGACATTACTCGCATTAACATAATGGAAAAAAGGAGTGGAACCATAATCATGTCATCTATTAAAGGGTAAACGAATAGAAGTTACAACCAAGTTCTGACGCTGCAGCCTCCTTCGCGCGGGTCTCCAGTCGTCCACGTCTCGCAAAGCTCGCCGGGGGAAAGGGAAACCTCTCCAGAGTCTCGTAACAATGGTCTCCTTGCTCGAATGGGCCTTAAGGGAAAGGAAGGATTCTTTTCAGCACAAAGGCACTTGGGAATAGGAGATGCAAAGCTTCAGCACCTCAAGACTAGCTTGCCATGGATCTGAGCAAGCTTTTATAGATGGGGAAGGAGGGAGTTGGGATCCCTATTATTATGGGATGGGCCCTATCAACAAGGAAGGTTCCATAGAAGGTGGCAAAACTACATCCCTTCCATAGAACTCCCGTAGCCAAACCTCCCAACTCAAGATAGGCAGTGGTTGTGAGTTTGTTTGAACTCAACTTCCGCCATCCATATATAAAAAACAGTCCCTAAAATGGGTGGCGCGATTGCCGCTCTATGACAGAGCGCCAAGTGGCGCGACCTCTTTACAGGATTTCCCTGAGTGGCGCGAGTACTGAACTGTCTACCCGCGCCAATGCAAAAAGAGCTGTTTTTCATGGATTTTGCAAGGAGATGTCTCAAGGGGAAATGAAGCTCATACTCAGAAGGATGCAATGATGATGTTTTCAGTGCATGACAGTGTTCACAGGTCACGTTATGGGTCCTCCATTGTGCGGGACGGGGAATGGTAGGGACGGTGACAAATTATTGTGTAACAGATGCCCCCTAAAGCATGAGGCCCGAGAGAGAGAGGGGTGAAATGCTTTACGAGAACATGTCTGACTGAAGGCCCGCCGTCGGAAAACCTGCACAGACAGATACAACTGATATTCCAAGTACATGATGTATATATATGGTATGGACGCAGCCATCCGAACAGAGTATGCTATAATCCGGATCCAGGGTATGGGCACAGCCATCCAACTAAGATAAAACAAATAGACTCAGGTATGGTCGCAGCCATCCAATCATTGAGTCATGTACATAATGACAATAATCCACAATCGCAGCCTGGATTACAACAGACACAATCCATGGTCTTGCGCTCCATCTCGACCCAAATAAGTACAAGTTCTAGCACGCGAATATGTGAGCTGATGTCGAACATGCAAGAACATCGCCTGATTACCAGCCAATGATGAAAGCCGTTAACAGACGCGAGAGGAACCACCAATAATGACAATGGTCCTCAAGGTACTACGGGTACAATCCACGGCGTGTGAATAAATGAGCTGACGTCGAACACCCGCAGAATCATCCGATCGGAGGTCAATAATGAAAACCTCTCGTCGAATGCGACGAACCCGCCATTAAGGCATGCAGGCCCCAAGGTACCATCAGGAGTCTCTAGACCAACTTCCTGGATAATGAGTTGAAGTCGACAGGAAGTGATCTTGATCGAAGGTGGGCCATAATGATTCCCACATCATCGACACGAGACAGAGGAACATAATGTTTTGTTGTGAATTAGGATCATATGAGAAACAGAGGAAGGTTGATATTCGCAGAGGCCAACTTCTCTTGAACATATGAACGGCACGACAATGGACTTGGCAGTATTTGACATCAACGGATCAAAGGTCATGGCGACGAGGCAGTGAACAGATGAGAGGTCAAAAGAGATTACCCAAACCCACGGAAGCAAGTGAAAAACGAGATGAGATTGTCCCCAACCCGACACGAATGCAGACAAGTGCCATGTTCAAGAGCGACATACTGCCGACACGACAACGATTACGGTTCCATTTTCCCCACCATTTCGGTGAGTACCTCTTTATTTTTACACAAGCTTGAAGAGGATACCATATGCTTGTCATATAAGTCCGCCCTTCGGGCGAATCCATCCTAGTGCATTTAACGAGTCCTAGGAAGGAGGAACTCGGAGAACGTCATTTCGACTAGATCCGATGTCATCGGGGTTTAACGAGTCTGACAAAGGAAGAACTCGGCGTCTTTTCATGTTTAGAGAGTTTGAAAAGACAGCGGAAAAGAAAACTCCACAGGTCCCTTTTCGTAAATAGTTCCCCAGATCCGAAAAGGTAGAAAACAATATCCGGAAAAACCTCCTAGTCGCAATAGGCTAGGGTATTCCTTTTTCGTAATCAATCCATCCCAGCCCGAAAAAGGGTTAAACTTATACTGGGTGAATGTCGATTCGTGTCCATTTTAAAGAGATCGAAACGACAAGGGCCTCGGCAATCTTTTCATGTTTAGAGAGTCAGAAAAGAGCTGAAAGATGACTCCTCCTGGAGGAACGAGTGGTATAAAGGGTAGCGACTAGTTCCGGTAATGGTGGAACTACTCAAAATATGATAAAAGTCAAGAGGCTGGCTAACAAGACCACTCATCGCAACGGTTCCTCAGGAACGGGTAAAAAAACCAAGTGAAGGCATATGATCGGCCAAGAAAATAGTGACGATGGAATGAGAAGACCAAGGCTCATCTGGAAAAAATAGGCTGATAAAATGGCAATCGCAAGAGGTAATATGGGAAAGGTTTCATTTTTACACAAGCTTGAAATCAGGAAACAAACTATGCTTGAAAAAGTAAGCATGCCCCCAGCATGGTGACTCAATTCGAGGTACATGCCCCCCAAGCTTCATTCCATATGAAAGGCAGATGGAGTGAAGGTTCGAATTACGAGATCAAGAGAAAGACTCGACCGGGATTTTACGAGATCTAAACAAAGACTCGAATTGAACGGGAACGTGTTTCATTATTTTAACGAGGTTGACACATTAAAAGAACTATCCTCAAACACCTTGTTTCATGGTTTAGGGAGCTTGACACAAGACCAGGAACTGTGCTCCGACAAACCTTGTTTCATTTTTTAAGGAGCTTGACACAAGACAAGGAACTATGCTCCGACCGACTTCATCATAATGAACAAGAAGTCATGGCTTCCAAGAGTTCCACACCAGATGGGAGGAAATCATCCTGGAAGTCAGGACCCAATGCCCCCAGCACTCGATGCACGACGGCATCATCACTGAGCACAGGCACGGGGTAAGTAGCCACATAGTTGACCTGCGGTGGGGCAGATACAACAGGTGGATAAAAACCAGGAGGGGGTGATGGCGGACCAGTTGCCACATTAGGACCAAAGAAGGACAGCTGATCAATGGTCACGATCCTTCCTTCATGCGGAAAACAGGCCACACGAAAGAGGGAGGAGACGAGCGCTCCCATGGCATAGGTGTAATCACGCCCCAAAAGCATATTGAAATCCAAGGGGCCTGGAACGACCATCACATCCATATGGACGGTTTTACCTCCCAAAGTAACAGGTAACCTTGGAAGGATCCCCAACGGTTGACTGGTCCTTCTGTTGAATGTCAACAGATTCTGCGTAACAGGCGCAAGCGGTGGCGAACCGAAAGCTTGCCAGGTAGTTGAAGACAGAATACTAACAGAGGCACCTTCGTCTATAATGGTGCTGGGTACAACCAGACCAAGAGCCTGTACCGTGATCTCGAAAGGCACATAAGACGGAAGGCGAAATCCTGCAAATCGGTTCCAATCAAAGGAAGCGACCAAACTACTCGGAGGGGCTACCATCGAAATGCGAAGGTCTTCCCCTGATGTTACAGAAGCAGAAGCCTCCTCCACGACCTCCATCTCGAAGGCGGGGGGAAAATCCTCCGTAGCCTCCATCTTGGGAGGCGGAGGAGAAACTTCTTGAAGTACAGGGACAGGAGAATCTCTCTCCAAGTCTAAAGAATCTGAAGAAACCAGAAGAACATGAGGGTTATGGGGTCCACTCTCAACAGAAAAGACCTGGTGCACCATAGATGGGGCCAGTTCAACCGATCCCACGACCAATGGTTGGTCGGGAACGGATTCCTGAATATGAATTTCTGGAGGAGTGGGATCGACCAAGGATGACCCTTGACCAATCACGGCATCAGCCGGTGGAAGACTCAAAGAAAGCTGTTTATAACCAGCCGGGAGGCGTGGTGTAGAAACAGTCAGGTTGTCCAAGACTCGATTGGCTTCATCCATATAAGGACAAAGGTGAATAGCATGGTGCCCTTCACACAACTTACAGGGATTGGTGATCTTACCCTGCTTCTTAGGAGCCTTACCAGTGCCCCCAACCTGACTCCCGGAAGCCAAAGACAACTGTGGGCGACCGTTGGACCATACTTCGAGTACCTTGGGAATGCCAGGGCAGTCTCGAAGAAGATGGTCTCCCGTGCACAACATGCAGGGGAACTTGACTTTCCGAGGAGGGTTGGAAGGGTTATCAAGAGGAGACGTTTCAGGAGCAATAGCAGCACTTTTAATCTCTCGCTTATCAGACTTCTTCTTCTTTGTCTTCTTCTTCTTCTTCTTAGCCACCCGGTTACTTGAATCCAGACTTTCACCAGGCGAAGTAGAAGAGGAGGACGCAGAAACAGGCGAAGAAGGGGAGAGGTCCACCTTGGAATCAACATGATGTTGTTCCGTCGGAGGGACTGACTGAGCAGTAACGGAGTTATTCGGGACAACCGAGGTTGAGAACAACCAAACAGGCAACCCAACAGTTAACCCAGGAAGGGACAACGTCGCCATGTAAGGAGCACCAACATTTCCAAAAGGAGGAAAATGACCAGGATTCCCTTCTGAGGGGATTCCTTGGTTGGTGAACTCTGAAAAAGTTGCCATCAAACTCAAAACCACACACAGGCTGAAAACGAGTTAAGACACACGATCAAACAGTCACAAGCAATATCTAAACGGGTGTGTAATCGTGGGAGATTGATTTTACCACATTGGAAAATAAACAACTTCTACCGTTTCATGTTTTAAGAGTCGAGAAACGATAAAAAGATGACTCTATCTCTTTCAGAGTTGATACAAGCGTGAAAGGACAAGCGCTTGAGGGTCTTTTCAAGTTTAGGGAGTCAGAAAAGACCAAATGACTGCTCAGGAAAAACTAGGCACAAAGGGTGTACCAAATATCCGTGAACTGCAATATACACCTTGGTTTCAAAAATGAAACAAAAATCGACCAAGGACTTTCCGTACGTGCAGGTAGTCTCCCCGAATGCTGTGTTCGGTGTATCACGGGTATAGGGCGGCAGACTCGGCTTCCCGTGGATAAAGGATTGAAAACCTATAGGGGTCTCCCTTTATATACGCGACGGTACGGGGAGCGCAAGTCCGTACTAGCGCTGTCTAAAGCCAATAGGCGAACGACAACTGCTAGGTTTAACGACGCCGGAACACGTCTCTAGCCTAGACCTTCTAAATATGTTGCGTTAAGTTCCAATGTTGCCTTAGGTTAATTGAATGAATTTTACAGTTGATCTTCAATTAAGTTTCAATTTCCAAGCCTTATCGTATGTAGTGTCTCCTAAATGCAAGCTATATGCCACGATGCAACATTTCGTTCGATGAAAACTAGTTAAATGAGAGTTGAGAGCTTTAATACAAACGAAATGAACGGAATACAAACAAGAATATCTCTAATGTAACTAATGCAATTGCACATTTTTCATTCAAACACTAATCACTAGTGATACGGAAAAGATGACAATTTGCACTAATTAAAAAACAAAAGAGATTATATTTTTTTTTTAAAATTTTCAATGTCTAATGGCTAATGTGCACTGAAAACAAAAGGAACAATTAGAGAAATGATAACTAAGAGAGCAAAGCAAACAACATTCACTCACCAAGCCAGCAACCAAATCTCTAAATCGACCCAAAGTCTCTCAAATCGAAGAAAGACTCAAAAACACCCCAATGGACCGTGTGATCTGGGTCCAAAGCAAGGGCAAACGAATCCTGAATGAAAGAACGAACAATCACTCAAAAGACGCAACAAAACAATCAAAGACTGCTAAGAGGGCATGGAGGGTTAAGCAACAAGTCGACAGGACAATCAAGACACCAAAGCTCCCAAGGAGGGCTCGATTCACTATGCCACTAGATGCCCTAGGGCTCAAATCGTGAAACCGATAGATAGAGGCAAACAACCAAAGGATAGCGGTGAATTCCAGTCAAACCAAGCTCCAATGCACTCAAACAATCAGGGAATCAAGAAGAAAAGTATTGGTCAAGCTCAGAAAGCCAAAAATTGAAGAACTTCAAAAAAGTCACAGGGGTGGCGCGACTGTGGCCTTGAAACTAGCGCCAGAGGCCGAGTGGCGCGAGACAGACAAATGCAACACGCGCCAAGTGGCGCGACTGTCAGGTAAAAACCCGCGCCAGTCGAATTCTTCAATGAAAACTAAAAACAAGCTAATCCGAGAAAAAGACCAACACAAGCTAAGCAAACCACAAGGCTAAAATAATGAAAGAACCCAACCCAGAAGGTTCATCAAGCAAGGAGAAACAATCAAAGCGAACCAATCATAAACGAGACAAGGAAAACCGGACGATCCCCAGCTGAGTCGCCAATTTG